>JAWQUT010000927.1:76778-97741 GCA_033807755.1 Ellobium chinense
GGAGAGAGAGAGAGAGAGAGAGAGAGAGAGAGAGAGAGAGAGAGAGAGAGAGGGGAGAGAAAACACTTCTCACATGCACGCAAGGCATACTTCTTATCAAAATTCTACTGTTTTTTTTTTTCCTAGGCTCAAAGAAACAAATTATCAGAATTTTTTTTTTTATTTTGGTTCCAGTTAAGGTTCAAAGTAAGTAAGTGGACTCCAGTGTATTTTTACTAGTTCCCCTTTTGCATCTGCTTATGTACAGATGGTATTTCAGAATTCTGGCTTTTCAAGTAGTCTACCTTCACTAACATTCATCTTGGAAGTTTTTTGAAGCTGCAACAGTACAGTGCCTTGTATAAATTAGTTAATTGTAAACAAAGGCAAGTATGGTTCATCATGGAAGTGTGAAAATGTGTGGTTGTGGTTGGCCATATCAAGAAAGAATAGCTTTGATAATTGATACCATGTGTTGAGTATTCTCTTTCACTGATATCATTCAACATGCAATAAAAGCAGACCTGCCAGCTAAATGACTTTTATAAGGCACACATCTAAAAGCAGGAGCGTTTGAGACCAATATAATACAAACTTCATTTCTTCAGCGTTTTTAAGGTTGCAGGAGCCTAATTGGTCCAAAAAATTGGACTATCCGAGTCGATAGTAGCAAAATATAAAATCTGTCCTTGGGACAGATTGTGTAGAAATAATCATATAACGTTAACCACACCGCAAAAGTGGTCAAATTCAGTTTTGAATTTGTAAAAAAAATAATTGTTGCAGTCAGTGTTTCCCAATGGCTTCAGCGGATTTCATTTGTGCGGACCTGTGATCTGCAAAAGAAGGCCAAATTTTTAACCCCTTTTCATGTAATTTAAAATTGTGAAAAAATCTAACCGAAGGATCCCCACCGTAAACAGTATATAATTTGAGCACAGTGATGGCACCAGACCTGCAGACTAGTCTTGGCCATCTCGGAAAATTCCTGTGGTTAGAGAAGAAATTTTTATTGAATGGCTCAAAGAAGCTTTTGCAATTTGGCTCCTGCAAACTCAAGCCCACTACAAACTCATGGGATGCCGTCTCAGGCATGGATTTGCTTCCTGTTTTATTTGTGTTGAATGCACTGTAGATTAACAAGGCCTAAAGAAGCTGGAAAAGACACCCAGGACTAGCACATTGGAACACTGATAACAAAGATGTCCTTCAAACCAATATTTTGCGGGTACGTTATCAGAAGTTTCATATTATCCAGAGTGCTTCATGTAAGTATCACCAAGTTGGGACTCTAGAATGGAACTGTCTAAAGCAGAGGATTGTATTAAGCAATGACTGTGTAAGCTGACAGCATTACTGTAATTACTACTAAATCTAAACATCGAAATTACAAGACAACAATGGATTGTCCATCTCGAGCATGACATCATGATGGGCACGCAGTAAGAATGGGCCAAAATGAGTGACTGTTCATGGTCCTGTAAGTTTTTTTTCCCTTCATTGGTTCTTAGGCAAAGAGCTGAATGTCTCTTAGAAGTATTTCTATATATGATTTTTTGCTTTTTTTTTGTTGTAACCCCAAATACAGGACGGTTGTGCATAATCTAAGATGGCTGGCAGGTCTGTGAAATTGATGGCCATACAACAGAATAATATAACCTGTCCATCAGACTCCATAACTGCCACATGTAAACAGCTGTCCCTTGCGGCTCTCTTGTGCACCTCAACTGGACAGTTACCGCGGCAGTCATTTTTGTCAACAACTGCTTTACAGGCGTAACACTGAAGTTTACCATCTCCTGTAAAGGGAAAGACATCCTGATCATATTATTACCACATTATCGTAACCCATTTTCCTACACATAAATATTAGTATCATTCAGAACTGATTAATTTTTTTTCTGCATTTAAAGATACTCAGCACCAGTGGTATAATGCATGTTTTTGATGTGATGGTGTTGAAAAAAAGTTTATAAATTCTTAATTTAAGGAAAAAAAAAGGTGAAAGTGCGTTGCGACAGGATACATGAAACAATGAAGCACGGATAATATGTCCACCCTGGGACCGAACAAAAGTGTATTCATTAACAGAAATACAGTCGAGTCCTCTTAAGTCGAAATCACCGGGACCGCCATGAGGTTTGAGTTATCAGAATTCGAATTACGATTTTAAGGGAAAGTACTCTACAGCCATGGTATTTTGATTCATGATTACACCATCTCCACCGCAAGGAGAAATTTTAACAAGGTCACCCCCTTCCAGCCTTACTTTTTAAAATATATTTTTTTGCAAGCCCTGAAAAAAAGCAGTTTGGATCGAATGTGTTTGAGGAGCGGTAACCATGAGAAGACCTGTTAGGATTAAAAAAAAATGTCGCTTCGTCATCTGTCCCTCTCTCGAGTAACCCCCCTCTCCTCCTTTCTCAATCCTGTGCCGCTGAGCTGAGCATGAGCAGTACTCACTCTGTAGTGCCGGTAAGTCTGGGAGAGTTCAGATGAGAGGAGAAAATCGCGAACGTTTCAATTAAAGACTCGCGTCGGTGGTTTACTGCTCTCTTTCTTTCTCAAATTTAATTTTCCTACAAATTATTTATTTTGATAGTTTTGATGCATGCTTTGGCGTTTCCCGTCATTTCAGTCAATGTTTCAAAGTTCGATGCGGCCTACCCAGTAGAGATCTATTGTTACTGCTGCAGTTTTTTCTCAATAACCAATAGTTTTTCCTTGCTTTTATTGTGCTCTAAGGCTTGTGCAGTCTATTTGCTGTCTGCAAGCAATAAAAGATAGAATCTAGATGGTCCTCCAGGTTTTCTTTAGTCTCAGACACACGTTTTCTGTAGCGCGAGATTATAGGCCTAAGTCTAGAAAACCATTTGCTTTTTAACAGTAGCACAACCATGTAGACAACTAATTTGTGCGAGTACATTACGTAGTGCTGTATGACCGAGTGCGTGATTATCGATCGATATTTTACCTTTGGGCACCCTCCCGACATCCCCCTTAATCAGTCAGTAGATCTATATACCCTTACCCTTACCTACCTACAAACCCCTGCCTTCTCAGGCACTAACTTATTTGTTTCACTCTCGTTTACTGTGATTTTGCACGAGCAGAAGAACGGCGAAGGCAAATTTGCAGATACGACGAGCTAAGTCTGTTCGAATTAAAGAAAACCCACGAGATACCTTTACTACATAAGCAAAAAAGAAAAAAAAATCTCTGTAACTTTACTTCCCGTCCATTTAAGAGAAATTCGATTAATCCGAGTTTGAATTAGGCAGACTCGACTGTATGTATTAATCATACATGTATCCCTAAAAAAAGAAAAATCAGAACCAAAAACACTGTACTCGGTATCCCAGTTGTTAAGTGCGCCCCACTGTACTTCATCAGGTCTTGAGTCCATGTTTAGGGCACCTGAATCCAGGAAACATTTAAAACCCAATAGTATATATTATTATATGATGGTTATTAATACTAATGTAGCAGAAGGAAAGGCATCAAAGGTGTCATAAAGTTTCTCTTTTTGAAATCTACCGGAACAAAAGTAATGAAAAGATAGTCATGAACTTCATCTCAGCTGACTGTGTTTTTTTTTTTTATCAGTGCTACATGTATCTGGTCTTTTCTTAATGCTTGTTAGATTTCCTAATCTTCAAATAAAAACTGTTGTGTCAAATCACATTAAACAACTACAGCAAAAATTAATGCCCTCGACATTTTTTCCTAAATTTAGGACGATTGGCCTGTTGTTGTAACTGATACTATACTAGCGAATATTAAAAACGCATCACTTCGTATGAACAGCACAACTCACTGAGCAAAAATGAAGGTACCTAAAATACTCATAGTTTCAAATTCCTTATGTTATGCATTTACTGAATTGAATTCTCTGCATTTCCAAAAATTAAATTAACCAGGATCTGTTGGCAAGGAGTTATCGCCTCTAGGGTGCGATAACCAAAGTTACACTCATTGTAAAGAAGGTGTAGCTATCATTAATATGGGGTGTGACCCTCACGAACGTCACTGTAGGCTTGCTATCGGCATACTGTTGCAGAGCGTCTCAAAAAATCTTTGAGGTATGGCATTCCATTCTGCAATGGCCGCACGCTCCAAGTCGTTAACATCGTTGATAACATGCTGGCGGGCCCTTCGATTAAGTTCATTCCATGCGTGCTCGATCGAGTTCACGTCTGGCGAGTTTGCAGGCCAGTCCATTACATGAAAGGGTTGCTGGGCTGAGAAATTCCTTGTTACGTTGGCTGTGTGAGGCCTCGCGTTATCATGCTGAAAGATCAGCAGATTTCCATGATTCTGGATAAACGGCACTACAATAGACCTCAGCACTTGATTGATGTAGACGTCTGCGGTAACATTCATTCTTAATACATGAAGAGGAGTGCGATGGTCATAGGAAAACCCACCCCACACAAGTACACTTCCCCCTCCGTACCTGTCGTTCTGCATCACACAGGCATTGGCGAAATGTCCCCCTGGACGACGCCACACGCGAACTCTTCTGTCTGCAAGGGAGACATTAAGACGGCTCTCATCAGGTAACATCGTTGATATCCATTCTGCTCTCGGACTACGAATATATTGTTGAGCCCACACCAATCTGTTGGTCATGTGACGCCTTGTGATGACGTGGCCAATGAGAGGACGTCTGTTCAATAGGCTTCGGCATGAAGTCTACGACGTACAGTACAGTATGTGCGCTGAGATCCCTGGGTTTCAGGAGTTTGAGCGGCTGTCCGGACTGCCGTCTGATGCGATTCCGTAAATGTGAAAGTCTTATCAGGCGATCTTGTGCAGGTGTTGTTACACGTGGTTGTCCGGGCCTGGGACGATCATTGGTGGTTCCTGTCGCCTGAATTCCCTGATTCAGCCTCACAATGGTAGATTGGTTACACTTAAAATGATTTGCAACTTCCCAGGTCGCCATTCCACTCCTTAGCATTCAAACCGCTTGACATCGCTTTTAAGATGACAATCATGGCATGATATAAGGACTAAAAAAATCACGTTTGATGAAAACTGATACTGGCGTTTTGCTCAAAGAAACTTGCATTACGTGTGTATCCGATTTCACAGTGATCTGACCTTTCATAGAGCCAGTGTGTATCAAAACAATGATTTCTTCGTGGGACTCGTTATTTTTTAGTGAGTAACAACTCATCAAAAAAAAAATGTCAAAAAAGAACAATAACACTTGCACGCATACCGGGTGTGAAAATCGCTCACCTGCGTACACATTTACCCATTGAAAACAACTCACACTTTCGATGCGTTTTTCATGATCGCTAGTATATATATTGTTATACAGAGAAATACCACTTCATTAGCCACAGTCAGTCTTGGCTTGACAGAACCTGACGTGGTAAAACGTTGTTTGAACGAGGCTTGACTTAGGTTGTTCAGCTTGTCATGGGCTAACAACCCCATTACATGTCATTTCGGATTTTTCGCAGCTGATGGGCATTACGAATCGGATTTTCCCGCATTAACGGGATCGGTGTAGTCTCAACACTTTTTTAATTACATAAAAATAGATCTACTAGATTATTAACAGCAGCAGCAGCAGCAGCAGCAGCAGCAACAACAACAACAATCACAACACAAATGGACGTCGTCTGCAAGGATACAGAGAGCCTTCTTTACTCAACACACACGAATGTATTAATTGTTTGTTAAACATTAAACGATCCTGTGATATTTTGTAAACTGTATTATATACAGGTGCAATGCTTTAATCCAATTAATTAGTAGCAAATAAAGTAGCCTAAATGACTTTGACATATTCTGACATGGGACTGTTCGGCTCTTAAAAATCCTTTTAGACGTCTGCCTATACGAATTTGAATTCGACTTGTTACTGAAGCACTGTCAAGCCTCTCTCTGAGTGTGGCCATTATATATAGCTTACGTTGTCATCAGGGGTGTTTTTCTGTGGGTTTTTTTTCCTTATTATTTTATAAACTGTTGTCCTCTGCTACAGTGATGTGATATTTATGCATCTCTGGCGACAAAGCAACCGTCTTTTAAAGGCGTTTATCCACAGAATGCCATTTACTACTGACTGTATAATTTGTTAGAGGTTCTACTGGCCCCAAATTATGTGCCAGCTATAACCCTGTGGCTTTCCAATACTTTTGCAAGAACTCTTCATTTGCAGAGGAAAGTGGGCAACAATTCTGAAAATGATTCCATTGTATGAATACAATGGGTGAGATCTTGGGTAGCTTCTGGTATCTTTTACCCTTCCTTCAACTCCTCACAGACCATTTGACCGTCTGTAACTTACCAGTGTGGTAAAAGCCTGCTTGAGCCAAACTTTGTTTATTCTCACAATCAGTGTCTGGAAATGTAGATTCCCTCCCCTGCTGTGTGTAATGACCTTCTTCACGAGAGGCTGGTCGATGGACTGGCTGAAGGCCCAGGGCTTCAGGATTCATATTTGTAGTTCCGTTCTTAATGTTGATAGAGTTCCAGCCCATCTGTTCAGAGGACGCCATGTTTAACAGAACAGCACTTTTGATTCTTGATGGTCAACTGTGGCAACAACTAGCTCAACAGCTGGTGTATCGAGCCTCCTCTTTGAGAGCAACTTAAAAATACCTCAACACAAAGCTGAGAACTGGATGAGAAGACAGGTTCACAGTCCAGAACATGATTAACAACAATCTGGCACTATGGTTCAATATCTGTCCAACAATATTTGAGAATAAACTCAGTGCAACAAGTCAAAATCCAGCGGCAAGTAAGCTGAAATTTTACTTAGTGCTACTGATGACAGCACCTATGCTCTGCAGTCCGTTTCAGCACTTTATCAACCTGTCTTTATAAGTGTTTACAAGTAACTCTGCACCATTTCACAATAAGAGTATCTTGCCAGTTATGTTCTTCACTCTCAAAGTTTCTTTTTACATGTGTGTATGTCAACAGATGAAGTGAGATCCTTCACCACCTGCACTGCTTATCTCAGTCACACTCCCTCTTCCTCTTCCTACGTGTGAAAATGTTGGTAGAATATATTAGGTGTCTTTCTTGTGGTGCTGGAAACTGAGGTGGTTTCCAATTAGGAGTCAGCAATCTTGATCTGTGGAGGTATAAACTTATTGTCACACAACTTCTTATAATGCCTGTAGGCCTAATATTAAGATACAAAAATGTTTACACTCTATAGTAACAATAATTAAAGTACTAATTCTTCTCTCTTAATTTTTAAAAAAATTCTCCCAGTACTGTTTGATATGCATGTACTGTATTTATTAACCTATTCATTGAAGTTAGCTTCACTTTCTCTTTCCGTTGATTCTACACTTTCTGTTCAGTAGGTTTCTTTATTAAACAAAGATAACTGTGACAATGGTGATGATGATGATGATGATGATGATGATGATGATGATGATGATGATGATGATTCTGCATTCATCAAAGAATTCATTCATTCATTGTACAGTATTTCTACTGAAAGGTATAGACTGTTTTACCCTCTAGCTCTTATCAAATTTTCATTAAAGTTTTCGGATTCAAGTAGTGTTTTAAAAATTTTCGCTTATTTTACAGTGACGATGATGAATGATCATGATGGCACAGCAATGGCTCCTGATATGTGATACACTTCAAATAAAACAAAACCAAAAGCAGCAAAGACTTGCAGTGCCACAAAACAAGGGAAGGCACATTAAGTTACAGACTCCTAATCGGATAAAAATAAGGACTGATCATATGCTATAGGAAGACAGTAATCTTTGGACAGATTATGCAAAATGGGCCCTAGATTTGTGAACCTGCCTGTGAATTAATAGTAAGCATTCTCTCCCAATTTTGTAAATTATACCTGAAGTTTGGGTCTTTTACTTCGGGTTCAGTGTGGTCCTGCGAATGAATGACTTGTGGTCAAGGAAAGTAGTAGCTTGTTTACACCGTTTGATGTATTGATTCGTAGCTTGAAAACGAGACGAAAGACCTATATTTTAATCATCATTTTTAATGAGCTTACTGGATACGGTAAACTATTAACAAAGACTTGGAGAATGTGGAACCTTTTGCAAGTGACCATATTATAAAAAAAACAATTTATTGGCTCAAAAAAGCGAATCGGATTAGGCTTTTGTAACCATTAGAGGTCTTCTCCAAACACCCATCTAAGCCTTCCAAACTTTTCTTCTAACCCCCTAGGCTGTGAATAGTGAGATTCGTATATCTGTTTTCATAGACAGTTATAGTAACCCAAGATCTTTGATCAAATCGCTATATAGTCCACAAATGTAAATGTAACTTTTCAAAATGAAAAACGGATTAAGAGTCCAGCTGCAATGACTAAGCGTAGAAAGAACTGGCTGCTAACCACCCATCAGGGCTGGATTAATTAGAGGCAGATAGGGTTATTGCTGCAGGTCTCATGGACCTTTTTATCAATTTTTTTGTCACAGAGAGATCCTGAAGCATTTGTTGTCCTGAGGCCCCATGCCACGTTAATCCAATCCTGTAAGTCATATCTGATATTAAAAGCTCTTACCTCCAATGTAAATATTAGTCGACCATCTGCCAATAGAGTTTCCCTGTAAGTGGCTCACACACATGAAAATCAATTTCATGTGCCAGCATATCCTCAGATAAATACTCACATCTCAACTGAAAAAACAATAAAAAACAATATGGTAAGATACAAACACTAACAACTAACTAAGGTGTGAGGAATCAGAGTTTTCTTTCAAGGAAAAGTAGAATTATAAGCTAGACTATATCGTATATCAAATTCCGTGGCCAGATTTCCCGAATGCGTAAATGAGAAGATATTTACACTACCTCTAGTAGTATCAGAAATTCTTACATAAGAATAGTAATTATTATATCTAGAGGTGAGTGTCAGGATGCCATTTACCATACTTGAAGTGCTTCATGGCAAAACGCATTATACACCATTCGGGGGTTGTGGCAAAACAGACCAGATTCAAAGCATATTTTTATGTGAAAGGCGAAATTTAAGTCTTAAATAATATAGATCAAAGTTCCTTCTATGGAATGGAAATATACATGTATACTAAATACTCCTACTACTACATGAAGTATGTGGAATAAGCTAAAAATTCATATTGGTGGATAACGCGTTTTGTCATGAAACCCTTCACTTGTATCTCTGATTGGCTCTTGTCTCTCAGTCACTAGCAGCCAGTCAGTTTGATTTTAATTACCCCCCCNAAAAAAAAAAAGCCATGTGCTGTTCACCGCATAACACAGCAAACGATTGCTAAGTATTTGGTCTTTTGTGTGTCAGGTTGATAAATGTGTAATTAAGAGATATTTATATAACAGGAAATCAGGAATTATGAACTTGTTATTAGGAAACTTTTGAAGCAGTGATTGGTTTCTCCACTGTAAAACAAATTGCCAAGAGGGAACCACACTGGTATCTTGAATGCTGAATAAATTTAAAAACAGGTGCACTCACACCAAATGGTAAATGTATATGCCAGTTGATAAATGTATTTACCAACATGATAAACAGGTATATTCAGGAAGCAGCCAGTTTAAAGGTCTACTGGCTAACATAATGACAGTCAGGAAGCAGCCAGTTTAAAGGTCTACTGGCTAACATAATGACAGTGAAAACTAACTTACTTTTGAGACCAGGTGTGAGAACCAATACACTATGTTTTAAGAGGAATTTACATTTTAACAGCAGTTCAAGAGAATCTAACAGGCAAAACCTACGTTTGCAGGTTAACATTTAACTAAAGAAATAGAAACTGTTAACTGAGAATATTTAAGCTGCGTGTTCTGCAGATTATCCTTGAATTCATTACAAAGACAAAAATATGTACATGAAAACTATTATTTAGTATCAGAACAAGAACTCAATGGCAGATAGAAAAGATACAAAAGAAAGGATAAAAGAAGAGCAAAGAAAGAAAGACTGTGTGTTGCTAGTAAACCACAAACTGTTAGATAAATTTTGCAACATCATTGGCAATGCAGGAAAAGGCTTCTTATGTTCAACCTTGGCTCTACATGTTTGCATTGTCAATGTAGCTAAGACATGAAATCATTCTTAGATATTGGTGTGATCCAGATTTTAATTTAGCCATATTCAAGGCCCATTCTGAAGATTTATATTACAGGACGGTATGTCCACTTCAAAATAGTTGGATAGACAGTCTTTTAAAATATAACTTCAGCATTTAGCTACAAAGGCAATAATCCTTGTTGGCAAAGACAAACAACAAATACTCACAAAGTGCTCATCATTTACAACCGGCATCCTCAGAAACTTCTTGAGCTGTATTCACTTGTTCTATGTTGTTTTTGTAGAAAGATTTAATTACATCAGGGACGAACTAAGGCCCAGGCTCTTCCATGTATTCCTCAAAAAGTATCACAAGGTATCCTGGAAAAACAGAAGTTCATTTTGCAAAAAGTTATAGTAACTCATTAGTCTATATCTAAAGCCTGACCTAAATCTTCACCTGGGTGCATTGCCCGCAGATCCATATAAGAGTATACAACTTTTTAGTCCTTTGGGTTCACATTTTGGGTATCGATGATGTAGTCAGAGTCAAAATATCTGTGTGACATTCTTTCAAGGAAGTTACATTTGCTCATGTGTGAAGAAAATGAGAAGATTGTTTATTAAAAAAAGGAAAACAAACAAGATCTCCATCACTGCTGGTGAAAGAATTGAAGATGACTCATCAAGTGGAGACAGATATGAAATAATATCAGAGATGCCTATCCCTGGAGGTGCCAATTTTCCCTCTAAATGAGGGAATTTGTGGACTAATGGGGGAATTCCCACGAACACTGTAACTAGAAGACAAATGCACATATAATGCACACCATCCACTTCCTACCATCCCAAAAAGTTTATGATCACATAACTGAAGGATAACAGAATGAGATAGTCTATGCTTTTCTTTTTTTTTTTCTTCAAAATAAGTCATTGAACTTGAGTGCTGAAGAAAATAATAACTGTAGATATATCGAATCTAGGCCTGCTTTCTTGATTATAATTCATCACTCCATCACCATCTCAGCTTTTGCTACTGAGATCAATGCCATGTACTGATATTTTACAGGATTAAATGCTGGTACTGTGTGATAAACAGCCCATTCCATAGGTCTTGGAAACAGAAACTAGGTACTGGTGTCAGCAATTACTTAGCATCATTTGGTTAAAGGAGAGCTGGCTCGTCTTACAAACCATGTTAAATCATAAATACATATGATACGCTATTATTCCGATTAAATAGTCTTTCAAGTGTCTGTCAACGTGTTATAATGCCTCTACCTGTCCCAGACAACCCACAGGGTTACATTATGAAAAGTCTATTTCTTACACCCACTGCGTGCATGGCGGCCATAAGCTTAAGTCAAATACGTTCTAGCTGCACAGCAAAGCTGATAACACGTCGGTATAAATCTTTTAATTCCATTGTAAGCAGCAGATGTGTCAAACAAAATCATGTTAAGGCAATAAAGAATGCAGAATACTTCAATCAGTGTACAAGGTTAAACTTTATTTTTTAAAAATTTGAATGAACAGAACCTTAGCTGAAAGCTGAATAATACAGTACATTGTCAGTTAAGGTGTCTGTAGCTGTTGGAACTTAAGTGAAATCATCATTTTTGCCACAAGCTGCTGCTTTTTGGGAGAGGGGAACAACTCTAGACATAGGGGACAAATCCCAGTCACTTTACCGCTCCCTACTGTGTCATATTACACATAATATGCACTGCAACAAATCAATGTTCTTTCTTCACAAAACTGGTTTGGTGGGTACCACAGATAATTTTGAGAGAGAAAAAGTATCCTTTAGTGCCAGTAACTGGCTCATGCCAATAATTGCCGTCATCTGTTTGCAATTAGTTTCTCCCAAAATTTATAGTGATTTCCCTTTCATCTGTTTTTTTCAAAAAAAAACCCAAAAAATCAGTATGGAGGAAAAAGAAGTGATTTAGAGGTTTGTATGATCATTTTTTTTTTATTTACCACGATCACATTGCGCATTATTGCCCACTGAAAGTGGCGATGCAACGACAGTGACATTTTATTGTTTTATGAAATGAAAAAAATTAATGCAGTAATTTATAAACATTATTATTATGTAAACTGGAAAAAAAGAACATAAACTGACTTTCAGTAAAGTTATATGACATCTGTCTTGTTGCGTTTCTCAAGGAAATGGCTTTCTTTGAGGAGGAAAAATTAAGGATGATGCCCTTTCCTAACATCGCTCAAGCAAAATATCTGTATTGCCACTCTGGTCTTGTGCTTTTCCCCAAAAGAGAGATGCAATTTTTTTTTCCATTTCCCTACAAACGATGTGGAAGCAAAAAAACCTATAAGTTGACAATGAAAAAATAACGCCATGCATTTTATGCATTGGTCTGACATTTCATATTTTTTTCCCTAGTAATTTACGAGGAGCAAAGAGCAATATCCCCTTAAATGGGGGAAAAGTGGCTTTTCGTGAAGCCATTTTACCCTGCCGGTTACCGGCACTTCGAGGATACTGGAAAACGGAAAATTATTTTTGATAGTCTATATGCGTCCACCTTTAACTGATCACACTGTGAATTTTCTTCCAGATTTCTGGACTTTCGGCATATTTATTACTGACACTTTTCAATTTCAGTAAGACCTCTGATGAAACAGGCTAACATCCGAAGATCTCTAAAATCGGGGAAAAAAACCATTGCTATCATTATAATTCGATCATGTTAGACCGATACACCTGAACCACAGCCAGCAGACATCTCCCCTTTTCCTTCGTTTGGCATGCCCTGCTTCCAGTAATAAGGGCTCCAGGGGGCAAATTCTGATATGGGAAACTGTGTCCATTTTACTTTTATTTGCCATGCACTATTTAGCCCTGGGCTGGAACTGGCGTTGACCAGTGAAAAATGTAGGCTCTGTTTACAAATAGCAACCAAGCTTAAAATTTCAATGGGCTTGCTTGGGTTGAGTCAGTCTTAAAATTTGGGCCACATAATGAGCTTCAGTCTGGTATGGATCTGGGTGAAAGCTAAAACTTTGGGTTCAGAGGGCAGCTCAAAATGTTAATATAGCCAATAGAGGGAAAAAAGGGTCCAATCCCATAAAAGGTCTGTAATCTACAGGTCTGTAACCTCATTTCAAACAATCCAGAGTGACTTCCCTTTAGTAACAAAGGCTGATTTCTGGATCGGGTCTGTATTTTTTAAATCTGCATGAAGCAAAGTTTGTTATTGATTGGTTTACACAGACAGTGTCAGTTTGAGTTTGGTGGGCCATATGTGGTAATATTTGGTACCATGTGGGAAAAAATTTCGGTCGGCGAAAATTCCCACAAAATGCGGGAAGATAGGCCTAGGCATCTCTGCTTCCACTGAAGGTTTTGAAAAACACAGATCGCGAACTCCGAATTCGTACGAAAATGTCATTCATTTTTTTTTTCTTGCATCATGTTCTTTTCACTTTTAGTTGGTGCGCCCTATCCAGAAACACACCAGAAAAACTTCTGTTTAGTTTCAGTTCGTTTATTTCGGCAGAAGCCAACCACATAACAAAATACAATTCAGAATGAAGGGAAACATGAAAAAGGGTAAAAAAAAACAGCAGGAAAAAACCCACGAAGATAGGGTAAAAAGTGCATAACTGACACTTACATTAACTAACTGGCATCTTTCTCTCTCTTTGTCTCTCATACACCCACCCACGCACCCATTCACCCACCCACCCACTCACACACACGCCGCACGCATGCGCGCGCGCGCGCCCACACACACACACACACACACACACACACACACACANACACACACACACACACACACACACACACACACACACACACACACACAATCTTTCTGTCCCTTTTTCACTCGCTTTCTCATTAAAGGAGTATGTTGGGTATATTCGATTCCTATTTGATTCGAATCTGAATTCGATTCCATATTTAAGATTCCCATCTGGAGTAAAGGGAAGATATTTGTGGAGTATGCGTTTGTACTTCTTAGAGTGACAAGAAAATCGACACTGGATTTTACATGTTTTTTTTTTTTAATAATGTATTTTCATTTTAAATAGAGCTAAAGGCCGAGTTACATCTATACATTTAGACAGAGACCCAAGCTTTAACACGACGATTTCTTGTAAACCGAAGCTTTTCTTTTTCTCTGAAGTATTTCCTCTGAAATGGAGGATTCCAGTCCAAATTTTGGGATTGAAGTCCGAATTAGAGTCTAGGGTAAGAGGATTCGATAAATTCGAATCTGAATTTGAATCTTGCCCATCATATTACCGGGAAGGCTGGGCCTATAGTGCGTTCACTAATAAATGGACAACGTTTTTCTTCAGTATGTTCATTCCTAATGAGCGGATTGTTTCGCAATTGTGGATGGGCACCTAAACCAATTTCTCTTAACAGAAAATAATTTTTGCTTCTTTCTCCTGAATTCGTAGTCCTAAAAGTTTTCTTAATAATCGTTGGTAAAATATCGTAATTCTCTCTTGATCAAACATAGCCTATAGTATTCTTACAGCAGCGTCACGTAAAAGGAAAACACAAAAGTATCGCATTGTTGCTCTTTGGTTCTTTGCATCGTCAAACCCAATATAGGAAAGTAACAGAAGTGTAGGAGAAAATGAAACTACTGTCCTGGAAACTAAACGGACTCCCGGTTCTACAATAGGACCAGTATGATAGGGAGACAGTTTTTACAAGGCATAGTTATTGTAGACAGCTGACAGAAGTCTACTGGTTCCACTGATGAAGCGAAAGAGACAAGGAGCTAGAGGTGACAGGATTCCAAAACGCATTGAAACGCACTGCAGGTAAAGGTTTTGGAGGTCACGAAACATCGGACCATGGCTGGCGATAGGAATATTCCGGCGTTGAAGTGATCTGTATCCATGGAAAGAGTAAAAGCATCTACGGATTAAATTAAACAGTTATGGGAAAATTTTTCTCCAGGAAATCTATAAGCCCAAGCACATCTACTGAGTCTATTATGTCGTTTTGCAAATACTGTACAGAATTCTCGGTGACTGGAGGCAGAAAAAACAAATAAAAATAGAGTGGCTGGGTTTCTAATTTCTAGATAGCATCATTGTGAGTGTGAGATATAAAATAGGGAAGTTCTTAGAATTTAATACACCAGACCATTCCTCATTGTTCCACGAATACGACATTCTTATACTGTATTTGAATTGTTAGTGAGAATTCGTTAATATTTTAAATTTCCTCCATCAACGAAGTTGAAGGAGATTATGCAATCAGTCGTTTTTGTTTGTGTATATGCCATGACAAGATCTGATGATATTATGATCCTGATGATAGTGTCATAAAAGGGGTCATAGTGTCATATGGCATATTCGTAAAGTAAGAACATTCAGGTACTGTACTGTATTTACATAAAGTTTACTTGCTGACCCTGAAGGCTTGTGGGTATGTTTGGACAAAGTCACTCACGTCACATCGGAGTACCTTCGTTGTTAGTTTGAAGAAATGGTCCAATGTTAACTCCTCTGTCCTGGCATCTCACAAATTGAATACCAACCTAAGTCCTCAGGTTTGAGGGCCAACAAAAAAGTCTGCCTACTGCTTTTAAATGACTGACTTGCCTCGACAACTGTCGGCGTTGTCGGATGCAGTATTACTACAAGGCACCAATGACAATATAATGATTTTTATTTATTTATTTATTTGCTTAAAGGAAACGACCCCTTTACAACGGGGGCACAGCCAAACGGGGTTATTCGACTGTGCGTCCAATATAAAGTAAAATTACTTAATTATAACGTAATACATAATTCTTTGCACATAGTGTTAAGAGCATAAAGCCTTAGGAAATCTTTTAGTAAAACATAGTTTCAAAATTTTTTTACATAACAAGTCGATACTCCTAGTAAAATGATCTACAGTGTCACAGCTTAAAATGAACAGTGATTTGTTAAAACTGGACATCTGTAAAAATTCCGAGAATATACCATCTTTACCGAGCTTAATGCATATTTCATAAGATCCTTAAAGAATAAAGTGATTTAAAAGCCTTTGCAAACTTCGGAAACAATCCATTCAGTATGGAAAAAAAAATAAAACCTTGTTCATCTTTTTGTGAACGTACTATAGTGAATAACACACAGGAAATGTGATATCAGTGCAGGCTTACAACTGACTGTGTAAACATGAGTCATATCCAGGGACTCTGCTAAGCTGTGCTTTGATTCAAGGTGGAGGGATTTCTATTGATTGCCTTGATTCAGCGCCCAATGAGTGGCTCTTGTCTCATCTATATTAATAAAACGCTTCAGCCAACTTTGTGTCACATATTTCTTGAGAACTACGTAACGTAAAAACATGCGGTTTTCACCTAAATTCGTAGAAAAATACACAAAAAGTAACTATACACATCAGTCCTCTTTATTTTTTTTTACCCTTTAAAAAAAATAAAAGAATGTGTATAGCAACGAAATACAATTTCTGATAGATCTTTTCAATCCGCCCGATTCGCAAATCGTCCAACTTTTTCACGGAGTCTAATGCATTCGTTTATGATGCCTTTCGGTGCCCTGGTGCGTTGCCTGCCTGCCCATTTGTCAAATGGGGTGTTAGTCTCGTCTAGAATAATCTGGGAATATGGCCAATTTGGTGGCTAACCTACTACTGAATAAGTGTATGGATGCAAGAGCGGTCCTGTTCCTAGAAATAGCCTCATATCTTGGTACTCGGTATCAGTTATTGCGAGCGGTCGGCATTTTGCGATTACAGGACTCCTTTTACTGGTTCAGTGGACTCTCAGTCTCGATGTGTGCAAACATTGCGGCATTGTCATGATACAGGGCTAAACGCTTTCCACGATCGCAGATTATCACTCCTCATAAAGAATAGTTTTACGGCATGTTAGATCTTTCAGTATCAACATGGTCGTGTGGTGATTTTGTTTGTGTGCTAAATATGTACCAAGGCATAGCCAAGCCCGCTACTATCAGTCACGAAGGGGCGCCAGCGGCATGAAAAACAGTGGAGGTGTAAACATATTCCTAATTATTTCTATCGTGGAAAAAAAAATGCACCACGCATGGTTTCTGGAGCCTAACAATCTAAAGAAAATGCACAAAGGTGAGTTTGAAGGTATTCATGATGTGCCTTATGCTTGTGTTTTGAGGGAATGACGTAGGCTTTGCTCGATCTCGAGTGCTGAAAGATGGACATGTACAACAAAATATAGGGCTATTACAGTAACCAACGACAAAAATGTCTCTCATAGATAAAGTTAAGCTAATCAGTTTACACACTGATGCTAACTAACCACTGCTAACGAAAGAAGCTGCCATATCCTCATAAGTAGACCTGTGAACAGTGGAAGAGGGTTTGGGTCATAGGTCTGAACACAGTCTTCACACAGGGGCGGGGAGGCTCTGNGGGGGGGGGGGGGGGGGGGGGGGGGGGGGGGGCTGGAGAGGGTAGCCAGTTAGCAGCCGTATCCCTTTAGGGTAGGTTATGATTTGATTACTCGACCGGCGACCGCTTTTGTAATAAAACTTGTAGGTTATAGCTATTAGATTTTTTTTTCTCTTCTTCTAACCTGATTGTTCTCTTACTGTAACTTCTATTGTTCTCTCTGTATAAAGCAAGTGAAACTGTGATAAAAATACCCAAAGAAACATGTGCCAACATAAAGGAATTATTAGAATTAGAATTTTCGATCTTGGTCGATCTTCATCAGTAATACATAAAATGACAAAGATAAGTAGATCAATACATTTCTCAAATACGATGCAGATAGTTCAAATTAAAAACCAAACAAACAAAGAAAACAGGAGTTGTTAGTGTATTAAGATAAACATTTAAAAGTTTAAGCAAGCTGCCGTCTAAATATGGGAATGAATGATAGTGGTGGGCAGTACGTGTAACCGGGTGGGAAAGCATCTATATATATACTTATGGTATTTATTCTTTTATTATTATTAAAATGTGAGGTAAGTCTGATAATTTTATTTGATGTTACATATTCGTAGGGAAGTGTGTCACCAGGAATTTTACCAAATTACTGTGAATGATCAATTTTGAGAAGAAAGGCCGAAAAAACCTACACTAGAAAATTTTCTGTCCCTACCGGGAATCGAACCAGGGTCTCTCAGCTTGCAAGTCTGAACGTGATATCACTACACCACAGGGACGCTAACTTCACAGCAATTTAATTCTTAAATAGCTACTGCCTGAATATGTTCCCTAACTTCCACGTGCGAGCCTAGTGCTCACCCGTGACCCTTACACACTTCCCGACTGCTCACGTATATCATATAGTTAATCAGTATAGCAGTTCGATATTTAAGCAGTTCAATTAAGCATCGAAATTCAAGCTCTGGAGTTTCAGTACACGGTCGATGACACTTTCGATTCCAGCGACGAAGTTTATTTAATCCAAACAGAGTAAGACTTCTTTCTCTCCCCTGCCCCCTCTCCCTCCTCCCCCCGCCCCACCCCACCAAAAAAAACAACAACAAACCCTCCTCAATGATCTTCGAAATATTTTCTTTTTTCATGCCTTACCTCATCTTATCGAGTACTGTGACCTATCTGGTAGAAAACGAAAGCGTCGAAAGCAATTTTGATCCCTACCCTATCCTCAGTAACCGCTTTTTACCAAAGAGCCCACAGCGATAGAAGGGCTTCTACTTCTAACGGTATTGGAAATATCGAAATTACTGTCGAGCCTACTCCGATTCTCAGTGGCAATCCAGTTACTGGTTCCATCAGTGCAAAAACAATTTAGCGGTATCGAAGTTAATTTCTATGCAATTCCGATCCTCATAACCCAACCAAACTAGCTACTGTACTTAGTTATCAAATATAGAGCTCTATCAAAAGGTATCGAACGTATCGAAAAGGTACCGAGAGTATCCAAAATGCACTGAAAGTAACGAAATATCTTAAATATTCATTAGAATGGTAATAGAGCTGATATTTTCGATACTTAGAGTGTGCAGGCGGAGTATCACTGTAATCTATTTAGAAATTCAGGTATGAGCCCACCACAAATGATTTAAACATAGAATTTAATTCAGTAAATATTAAAGGCGGATTCGTGCAGTGAGAGGCTAATAGTCTTTATTGAGGTTACACACTCCAAAATAATTTCACTATAAGACACTAGTAATTGAAAACTGCTGTGGCTCCATCCCTAATATTCGTTGGACATCCCCATTGAGCAGTACGGTAATACTAACAGATGACTATCTAACTTTCAAAAAATGAATGGTTTTGAGGGCACCATGACAAGTAAACTTCTGAGCCCTGCCTCATTGTTTGTACCTACCCCCATCAAGATACAGCGGAATCCCCAGGCTATTTTGAGACCATAGGGGTCACTTACTTTGTATGCCTATTGTTTCGTCTAACCTCTGACCGCAAATGGTAATTTAATCTAGATTGGTAAGGGAGGCAACAACTACGTTAGTACGGGCCACTGCACTGCAGTGTTCACTTGGCTCCTGACACTGACAGGGAGGAAAAAATTACTCGAAAACTACATGCCATCTCTATCTCTATGTTAGTCCAACCGAGTTGACCTGCATATATTTGCGCATGTGTGACCTAAACCATACCATAATCGTTTACCTGTTGCAGGGTTCATAACGAATATAGCCTTATTTTATGGGGACAATTTCTAAGACCGCTAATCTTTTTATTGCCTCTTTTTTTTGGAGCAGGAAGAAGATCTTAATATTTCAAAGTTTGTTTGTTTAACGTGTCTTGCCGCGATGTGTTTGAATGTTGTTATCGCTGCTTAATAATAATTTTATTGTGATAGTAATTTATTAAGCGGGTGGCAAGGTTTATAGTAATAGTATTCTTCATTATAATTAAGGGGGAGGGAGGAATGTGAGCTCAGTCTGATAATTTGTTGTTGGATGTTGTTACACATTATCTAGGGAAGTGTGTCGCTAGGGATTTTACCAAATTACTGTGAAGATTCGATTTTGAGAAGATGGGCCGGAAAGACCTATACTAGAAAATTTCCTGTCCCCACCAAGGATCTCTCAGCTTGCAAGTCTGAACATGCTATCACTACACCACAATGAAGCTGATTTCATAGCAACTTAATCCTTAAATACCTACTGCCTGAATATTGTTCCCTTACTTTCACGTACGAACCTAGAGTTCATCCGTGACCCTAACACATTTCCAGACTGCTCACATTTGACTTTGGCACTTTTGCAGTACATTATGTGCAGCAGAAAATGAAGGTGTTGATACAGATGTAGCGATATGCCTGGTCTCTGTTTCTCTCTCTCTGTTTCTCTCTCCTTTTTTTTTTGTTGTTTTGTTTTGTTTATGTGCAAAAGTACTGGCGGTTTAACACAATCACCTGGTTGGATTAAGTGCTAGACTAAAAACCAGAAAAATACCTGGCTACGCCTCTGTTTATTTTAAATGCAGTCTCTACTAGTGGAGCTGATAATTCTACTAGATCAGTAGGATTATAAATCTTGCTAGTAGAAACTACAATTGTTCTCTGTGCTATCTGTAACCTTAACTCTACTGGTAGAAACACCAGTTAGGATTTCTACTACTAGAAACTACACTTGCTCTTTCTACATCAATTCTACTAGTAGAACTGTCACTTCTGCCATATCCTTCCTCTACACTGTCATATAATAAAACTAAATACGATTCTGCCCAATGACACAAGACTTTCTGAAAAATGTATAATGAATTTACTAACAAAATGGTCAACGTTTCGTGTTAAACACTTTTTCAAGACTGACATTGCAAGTTAAAGACATACAAAGAAAGGCAAGTGAATACATATCCGAGAGCCAGAAATAGAAATAGACCAACTGAAAGGGATTGAGATAATTTATGTTCATTGAGTTATTTAAAGCAACGGTATACATAAACATACAGACAAAATCATACTATCACACACCCATGTACCTGCATAAACAAACAAACAAACCAACAAACAAACAATCACTCACTCACCCA
>JAWQUT010000927.1:108617-124569 GCA_033807755.1 Ellobium chinense
CGAAGAATATGTGACAAAAATTTGAGTGATTTCAATTCATCAGTAAACTTTTTAGTGTCAAAAGACTTTAAAGATGCATTCGACACCGTGTATCGAAATTCGAACTCACACGTGGCCAAAACTAAGGTAGTGAGTAGTCAGAGATGCCCTCAGTCGGTGTTCCATTTATTTAAAAAATCGGATATCAATAAATGGTAAAATGGTAAAGTCCCGGGTGATGCGTTTCTAATTGAGCTCAGTATATATTTACCACCACACCGTACTGTTTATTACTAAAATGTTGAAAAAATGTAGAAAAAGAAATGAAACACATTTTCTGTATTTCTGTTCACGCACTATTGCAACACTGGCAGAAAAAGTGGATTGTTTGGCCAAAATCAGCAAAGTTTGCATCAAATTTGCAGAAAATGTCTAAATTTGCAAAAGTGCAACTAGGTCTCAAAATCGTGGAAATTTGCGATAACTTGCGACCACAATTTTCTGGCGGGGGGGGAACAGATTAAAGTTATTTAAGTCTGAAATCAAGTGAACTTTGGCGGCCACCCAATATATCCACCATCAACTAGTAAGTGGGTTTCATGGTTCAAATTTTATGAATTGACTGGTTGGTTGTCATTCAGAGAGAGGACTTACAACAAAATGTGATTGACTAGTTAAGTGTTTGACAATATTTACAGTGCCAAAGGGTAAAGCATCCTTTTCCAACCAAACCAAAATTTGAAGACAACACATTAATTGCACAGGCAGCACAACATTTCACAGAGCATGTGGAATGGGGAGGTGAGGGGAGGGGGAAGGAGAGGTTTCAAACAGAGCATGGACGGAATTAATATTTTGTAAAATAGCAGGAAATTTGGGGATTTTAGATTAACTGTACATGGGTGCTGACTGGTGAATTTGAATAAGTGAACTCATACTTAGAAAAACAATTCTAAACACCACTGTATAACAACGCTTTGTAGACAAATTGTACCAAGTTCTGATAAAGCAAGGGTGAATGTCTTTAAAGGGAACATCCATTCATTCCCAGTGAACTATACAAAGCAATTACACAGTCATTGTGCAATACATAACATTATGGGAAATTGGATAGTTGAAGCCAAACCCAACCACAAAAAAACAGCTGAGCATCACAATAGCCTGTACTGCTCCCTGTGCTAAGGCTATGATAAAATTAACAGTTACAGTCGACTCTGCTTAATCGCCTTTTCTGCTTAATCGTCTCGTTTCCCAGGAAACCCAATTTTTTTCTATGTAAAAGTCACTGGATAATCACCTCTCACTCCGGATAATCGACCACTCTTCAGCGCCCGTGAATTTAGAGATCAATGGTTGAAGTGTTACAGTTGACAAACACATAATGTACACAGACGGTTTAACTGTGTGACGGATGGTAGACCAGTTGACTGAGTGACAGCTGTCACTCCGAAATAATTGTGATAAGCCTTTCCTCCCCATCTCCTCCTCCCCTTGTCCCCCTAGTCCCCCTTCGTCCCACGCTACGCATCACTGCCTTCGCCCATCCGATAATGCTAATGTGCCGAAAGCCGTATAGTCTCCTCCCCCCACGCCTTGATTGCGACTGTCTGGTGGATTTCGGTTAGATCAGAGAATGTGTCATGTGGATGAATGGTCTATCCTGACCGTGTCATCCTACTCCAGCCTCCTACTGCTGGGCTACTGCGATGTGGCCAATGAGAGAGACCGCGGAGATCAAACATTTTGTGCGCTACAACGCCGTCAAACTCGAATCTGTCCTGAGACTGGCGACGAGAAGGTGTCAATGCACGATATCAAACCACAACATCAAAAAAAATTTAACCCCATTACCAAAAATATGGCCGAAATTACCTTCTCCGCTTAATCGCCCACTTTTTCCGTGTTCCCGAGGATGGGCGATTAAGCTGAGTCGACTGTATTTTGCTTGGAGTTTGACTTGATTGAATAATAATATGAACCAGTAACTACAATATCATATTGTTTTCATTGAAGACTCAAAGAGTATAAATAAAACATAATCTAACTATAAGGTTACAGGCCTGTAATTGTACTTTACAAGTCTGTCACCATAACAGACAATCATTAAAATGACACAATAGTATGTGCTGATTTGACTACCTAGACAATATTTTCCTTGGGTTTAGACATGGTGTTATTTCAGTTTCGCGCTAGTCAGTCCACAGAGATTAAGAGAAAAATAAACAGGGTTTCTTATTTCCTGTCATTTTAGCTGACTTTCAGTTTAACCGTTGTCTGTTATACTTTTCCCCTCAGATGAGCTTAACAAAACAATTCATTTCAAACTTCTTCTTCAAATCAGTCTTCAGTTTTGGACAACTGGACAATAAAAGATCACCATCAGCGTCTTTAGGACTACAGTGAATAATTATAATGGATCTCAGGTACATTAACCTGACAGGCAGATTATTGTTATCTACCCTTTTCTGATTTGAAGCTGAAGTTTGAGGTAAAAATTTGATGTGTGAACATGGGTGCAGAACAGCTGTTGTCAATGAAAGATGCCATCTTTTTCATTCAACTTCCATCACTTGTAACTTGAAAATCCCAAGGTAATCCAATATTCTAATAATGAGAGATATATCAAGCACTGCCCTCTCGAGACACTCATACAAATTTATATTATTACTATCCCAACAGGTCAGATTACTCAATAATTTTCTCAACTCTTTATGAACACCTCGTGTCACTGTTGGTCCACAGCATTGGAAACTGCTGTCACTGCAACCATCACTTTTTAAACATTTTCTTTAAGATCAGTGGATGTGTAAGCTTTCCATAATTGTGAGAATTCTTACAAATGGTTGTAGCAAATGTAATGTTTTGGCTTAAAGAGGAAAACTAAATAGGCTTCCTGAGAGTGTTTCTGGAAAGTTGGTTCAGCTTGCACTTTTCACTGCATGGATCAAGAAGATCAATCCTGGCTTCATCTTTTTCAGGCTTTAACTTGTTCCATCTTGATCGCTGTGTAATGCACAGTGACCCTAAGGACTAAGGATCATGACCCGACTTGAGATCACCCTCCCTCATTTGGCTTTGCGCAACAGGTATGCTTAAAGCGAGGGCGTGTTTTCTTCTCAGACCCTCATTTTTGGTACCAAAACAAACATTCTCCACACAGTCTTTCCAGCATACTGCTGCCTATAATCTAATAATAATACCTTCACTGATGCTATCTATTTGCAAAGAGACCGAGACAAAGAACTTTCATTGATAACTTGCATGCCTGGCATGTTCAACTGTTGGTCAACCAAAAAGTGACTCAGTCACTCACAAAGATCAGAAAAATGGATCAAGCATCAGACTCAATCCTCACTAGTCACACAGATTAACTGGACCTAAGACAAAGATCAGCTTGGATCGATCTTTTGAGCCAAACTGTTCAGCCTTACTTCCTGCACCTTTTCCTTTAGCGAACATTGGGACATTAAACTGTTGACATTAGGAAAAGACAATCCCACAAGGTATCTAGAGCTTCCAGATCCTGTCTTAGTAAACACCACCACTCAGCATCATCAATGGGTTGGTTTAGTTACCAAAGTCTGTAATGGCCTAAGATTAACAATTTAGCTTGCAAGATGAGGGGCACAGGAGACTGTTGTGTATCATGAATATTCAGAAAATGAACGGAATCAGGGCCTTCCTTTTGGCAGGGTAGTCCTTAAACTGATCTTTATACCTGTGAAAACACAAAACCAAAGGAAAATATGCATTAACATTTTGTGTGGTATAGATTATCATGTTACAGATTTTTTCCTCAGAGGAAATCTGAAATGGCTGAAGTGAGGATCTAATTTTCAGGTGCCCTGCAAGATGGTGTCTCACGTGGGTCTGGAGGGCATAATTCTAAAGTAATCTAGAGTGACATTACACCACAGGACTACTGGTAAAACATGTTTGGTAGTCCCTCTTTGTATTGATAGACAAACATACTATACTCTCTTGAGTCCAAATAATGGGAAGTGTAACTAGTTTTGTGTTTTCCTTGAGGGTTACTGTTTCATACTTCATACACAAAGTTTATCCTAGTAATAGGTCCTTTGAAGATGTTTGAACAGAACCTTTTTTTTTCTGTGAAGTAGTTTTTGTGGATGAGCTCAGCTTGTGAAATTCATGAAAATTAGATCCTTGCAGGAAAAAAAAACCCAACTTATACATCACCCTTTCAATCTCAAGTCGTCTCTGGCAAGTGAACCAAAAATTGCTGTTTGGTTGCATTTTTGGAGCATGGGTACACTGATCTTAAATAAAATTGAAGGCAGTATTGTAACTGTGGTATATATATCGCTTGTATTATAAAGCATTCTGGGAAGGGAAGTGTCACTTCATATGCATAATAAGTATGATGTCAGCAAATACACATTTATAATAAGTATGAGATCAGCAGATACTCGTAATAACTAAGATATATCAGTAATGTTGCTACTATTTTTAAGTATTTTTACCCCTTAGCTACTTCCTCTTCTTGTCCCACCTGATTGAAATCTGTGCTTCTCGATAAATTATAGTGTTCAAAAACACAGGTAGGGACAAATGGTTCCCCAGCTTCATGAATGTTGCCCACTGAAAAATTGTATTTTATTCTGATGTTTAAGAGAGGGGATAAACCAATAAAACGTTCGTGGCGCTGAAATGGTCAAGTTTATACCACTTGCCAGTAGGCTGCTTGATGAAATGGATGATATATTTCCATTCTGCTATCTAATTCAGCAGCCCACCCACCCCTAAGATCAAACGTGTCAAATTTCCACCTGTAGTATTATGTAGTCACATATTATAATATAGAATCAGAGCAACACCTTAACTATCCCTGCAATGAAAACTGGCTACATGTTGTAGACAAGTCATATTGGGAATTCCAATTTATATAGTCTACTAAACATATCCTTTATTCGTTATTATTATATCTGATATCAGCTTGTAAAAAAATTTTCCATGAAATGAACTGGTTCCTAAAATAAACAGAAATATACAACAGGATAGAACTTCTGCATTTCTCAATCAGGAAGGAATAAACTGTACATATTTCGACTTGGAAACACAGAGTGGGTTCATCAGTTAATTGATCCGTACTGTTCCGGTTTATGAAACCTGGCTACTGGATATGGTCTTCTACTGACATTACATGTAGCGCTGACGCACAGCTAAATTTACACTAAGAACATTTAGTGAAATAGTAATTATGAAAAAAGATAATTCATCATTACCCATGAAGTCCCACCCTCTCTAATGTGATCAGATGAGTAAGGTGTTGTTGTCTCATACCTAATATTCAATGATTTAGGTGAGAATAATGACAAGGGATCTGGTCTGACAGAGTAATCAGCATGTGCATGATATATGTTATGAATTGTACAGTAATCCATTTGGAGCTGAAATATTACAAACATAAAAATATGTATATTTTATATGTTGGTGGCCAGCTTGGTAATTTAATCAACAACAGAGCATAATGTTAAAACCATGTTCAGTAATGAAAGATTAAAATTGACGAGTCCACTAATTTCTTAAACTGTACAATATGACATCAAGAGAATACATTAAGTGCCATTTTAAGACTCCAAAAGATCACCACTTAGTGGACCTATTATAGAAAGGTACTAACCCATTGAACCCAGTATAGTCATAGGTCTGCACTGAGTTGATCAACTCAATAAATGAGGGAAAACAGAAGGTAATGAACGCAGAAAGCAATTCTGATAACTGATAGACTAGCCTTTGGCACAAACACAATTAATACTTAATGGACAAATTCACGCATAAGCAACACTTAAAGTTATGAGTAAAGTGAACTGGCAATTAACTGATGAAAATCAAAACCCAGCTATTTTCCAAAACAGTTAAACCATCATACTGTTATTTTGCTGTGAAGCAATGCATTCCGGTGCATAGTTGATAGAATGAATACATATAATGTCTGTAAATCGAATAAACACAGTAAACTTCCAACGCATTGATATTCAGATTCCTGTCTAAGTAACATAGTACAGTAGTTGTAAGGAGTAAAACTATATTGTTTATACAATCATAATCTCATGCTGGAAAGCAATAGAGTTTGGTTGTTTCTTAAATTTATCACAGTAGTACATTTTTTGAGAAAATCAACAGTTTTAAAACATTTTAGATCTAATTCTGATGAACTCTGACCAAAAGTTATTCAAATTTGTCGTAAGATGGACAAAGTCCATAGAGGTAAAGGTCTATGTGGAACCATTGGCACCAAATGAATATTCAGTATTTTCTAACATCTAATTCTGATAAAATGTAATCATACATTATTCAGCTTTGTCATAAGCCAAACAAAGTCCATAGAGCTATAGGTGTAAGCAGAACTGAGTGAAAAATCAGGTTCTCATAGTTGATATGGAATCTCTCTATTTGAAAGTGACTTCAATCTAATTCTGATGAAATATATTTGAACAAAATTCAGCTTTGTCGTTAGCCGGACAAAGTCCATGGAGCTAAAGGTTTAAGCGGAACCAAGTAAAAAATCAGGTTCTCAAAGTTGATATTATGGAATCTCTATTTGAAACTGACTTCGATCTAATTATTATGAAATATAATCACACATTATTCAGCTTTGTCATTAGCTGGACAAAGTCCATGGAGCTAAAGATCTAAGCAGAACCGAGTAAAAAAATCAGGTTCTCAAAGTTGATACAGAATCTCTCTATTTGAAATTGACGAAGATCTAATTCTGATAGAATGTAATCGTACGTTACTCATAAGCCAAACAAAGTCCACAGAATTTAAAGTTTATGTAGAACCATTTGCACCGGGTAAATATTCAGGATTTTTGGTCTGCACAAAAATCTATTTGAAATCAGCTTAGATCTGATTTGCATAAATTTAATCGTATGTTTTTAAAAATGTTATAAATCAAGCATAGGTTATAGAACTAAAGATCCATGTGGAATAATCTGCAAAGATCTTTGCGGAACCACCAGCATGAATGAGATTCAGGAATTAAAGTAAGGTTTTATTTCATAAAATCTCTTCCTACTGAAACAATACAATTCTGAGAAACTTGCCACTCAGAACTCAAGAGAAGAAAGTGGGGAGGAAAGCAATGGACATTCGAGTTTGAAGCCTATTACAGCTGGCCCAGCATTGTGGTATGTATTATGACACCTAATTGCATGGAGGTCTGGTAAAATGAAAGAAAACAAACAAACAAAACAATAAATCAACAAAAAAGCCCTGATTTCAACTTTCATGTACTCACTATGTTTTTCAGTATTATATTACTTTGTAGATCATTGGATGTTTGCCTCATTACTTGATACCCGAGATCTCATACCTAGGATACTGGCCCACAGAGCAAGTTCATAGTATAACTAGCATTATCATTTCATTCAGTATTCGTATTTATTACAAATTACCCCAAAATATTTACTAACGAAAAAAATCAGGGCCAAAAATGCTGCACTTAGTATCCATGTCTATAAACATTCAAAGCAGCTCCGTATCATGTGTACTTCACTGTATATATAACCTCATACTGCGACCCCCTCTGACCCCCTCTCTGATGTGACCATGTCCATTCTTATGACTTGAATGGTACGAAAATAAAAAAAGACATCTTGAAGGGCCACCATTAACTGGCTAATCTGGGATCCCATAAGAATTATTTTGGAGTTTTGTGGTCAGTAATTGGGTTAAACAAGTTTTTCTTTGTTGACAAAATAACATGTGTTTGTTTCAAAGTGCCAGATGGTGAAGTGCCTGTGAACACTCAAAACCAGAGGGGAAAGATATGTCAATCCAAATTATTAAGCTTATATAAGATAACTGCTTCCCTGAGTTACAAAAATTGGTCACCATTCACAAGTTCCTGTTTTGGTCCTCACAGCCTGTCTTCTCCATAAATTGGATTATCACCTCTTAGTTCTTTTATTCACATTGAAGCTTTATTTGTACTCCGTACATCAAATTCCAGAAATTTACGATGATTTCAAAAACCTTAGCTTATGATGGGTCAAGCTCACAGAACAGCTAGTCTATGCCCATGTACTTAGGACGATTTGCCAGATATAGAGCTGTCCTGATTTAGTGGATTCTGCTGGTATGCCTGTCACATGTTTACTGATGAAAAGGTGATCTTTGGATACTGACCACAAGGAGAAAACACCTTTATCAAAGAATGGGCAGCTTGTTGGAGTATGGGCTTTCTGATATCCCAAATTCATAAAGGGATACATGCAGTTTTTAAGGATAAATTAAGCTGAGTTTGCTCTTTACTTATCATAATACATTAAATCTATTCATTGGGTTGCTAGTAAAAATTAATGAGTCTGCCTTTTTTGATAGCGAAATGGCAGCCTGAAAATAAAGATAATTAGAATAAATTTGTACTAGTTGTGGGAATTCCCATCAAATTTGAGAATCCCAATATTATTTGGCATTCACATAAAATCAAATCAGCAGAATTCAGTGATGACTAATAATCATGAGCGAGGTGGCTCCATAAAAAATGGACTACTAAACAAAATGTGATGCTGACTCATTGTGGTTTCATTTAGAATGCTACTGACTGGGAAATGTATCTTGAAATGTTGCTTTGTCTGGCAAATTTCATGCTGGCAAACTGTTCTAAAACTTAACTCAGCTGCTTGAAGTAATTTTCTAGCAAACTGAGCCTGTTAAAACAACCATGGCTTAACACAAATCCCTCCTCAACACACTGCTACCGTTATTCAATGTCTAATCAATCTGATTTTGTTCCTCACAAAATGCACTTTGAATAACACAAAACTTCTGATAACACACCCTCAGCAGATTGATACAGAGGGTGGGAGTGTTGTAAGAGGTCCATTGTACAGTTAACTCTTCTAGCCAGAGGCAACTTGGGTCCAGCCTCCCACTGGCTGGGTAACCAGAGTTATGATAATGACTGTTACATGTGTTGTCTACCAGCCAATCAGCTAGCACTGGGCTGCAAAATTCAACCACCCTGACCAGTGCTCTGTGAGGAGATGAGTATATATATATATTCTATTGCCGCATTCAAGCATAGCGAGCGGACAGCAGAATAAATTCTATCATAGAATCATGAGATACAATACAGCTGTGATATAGTTATCGGATCATATATAAATTTGTAAAATCGCTATAGGCAGCCGAGGATACTGTCACATGCTGTTGACTGGTACCTGTAAATAGCAGCAGTAGTTATGCTCCCTAAGGAGTTAAGAATATCCTTGAATGATCTGGCCTGCTGGGATAATCATTCTGTGAATCACTGGGGTGGAAATTGGTCTGGCTGTGAGACTGTGAGACTGTTACTGTAGAAGTGGATTTGTTGTGAGATTTCAATAGTCATGAGCATCCCATGGTAGTTATAATTTATGTGTGTGTGAGCCCAGAAGTCTGAAGTAATCTGCTTGGGATATTACAGTATTTACAGGATGTCAAACCGGTAACCCTGTAACGCACTGACAAAAAAACATAACCTACTATAATTGATAATGTCCAAATCATGAAGAGTATGAAACAAAAGATGACTACACTTGTGTTTTGCATCTATACAAATTATTTAACAAGGAATAAACCCTTTGAAAATCTTGAATGGAGCATTTTTATGGATTCTACTTTTGCCAGATCAAACTCATCTTGCAAAATTCATGAAAATTAGATTCTAGTGAAAATGATCACTTCAACAGTAAATGGCATTATTATTATTACAGTGGAACCAACTTAAGCGGGACGGCTCCGTTCCCGTCGGATCGTCCCCGTTAAGCGGGCATCCCGCTTAGGAGGGCTATCCATTATAAAGTGATTTCTTAGATAGTTTGTGTGTTTCATTCAAGTTAAGGGATAATCATTACTTGTTGCTAGTGAGGTGTGACAAAGGACTCAGATTTAAATTGTATCTGTACTGTTTAAAATATACTTGCTGCAGTCTAACTGCATTTTCAGTACACTTGCATAGCATATTATTAGTCATTCTTTGCGGGGAACGGGATTTTTGGTTGGCTTCAAAGCAGCACCTAAGCCTTCTCACCACTCTCCTTAGAAAATAAAAAAACGATTTCTTTTAAAGATCGGGACATGTCTACATCAGAGAGAAAGAAATAAGACATGTTAAAATAAAACTGGAGAGAATATGAAAGGTCTAACATCTCTGAAGTCGAGATGTTCGCCGCCCCCTATTCAAGTGATCAAAAATAATTTGGGATCAAATTTACATGATTGTAAACACCGGCAAAGATAAGTGTCACATTCTCGCTCCACATCTGGCCAGAGCGCGACGCGAGCGGCGTGTCAAAAAGCTTATATGCAACACGAATGATGGTCATGCCTATGTGAATGACACCCTGGCTGAGTGTTGTGCAATAGCGCAGGTAAGGCTCGTAAGTGTCAATCATTGCCTAAGCTGAAGAAAGGATAAAGAGTGGCTGACAGGGGGCGAGGCTTACTTAATCTTGATCCGTTGATGCTTGCACGGGTTAAATGACCAGCGGCTAGGATGTCCGCTCTGATTCATCCATGCGTGCGCCGAAGGGTCAACTGCCTGACAGGAGGCTATGGGGAGGAAGTGTCAATCACTTTTCACGTAACGTAAGGGCGGTAATCAGGACCGTTGGTACAAGCTTCTTTGTAGCTCTCAGGTTTTCAGCTGATGGGCAAAGGTAAACAAGCACTGAGACACAGTGCGATAGTGACAATTTGCAGCATTCCTGTTAAAAACAGCGTATATTTTACAGAAATCTAGCTTCAAGTCGTCTCGCTTAAGCGGGTTGCCATCCTGCTCACATATATAGATTTAAATAGCAAAAATTCCGTTCCCCAGGCATTCGTCTCGCTTAAGCGGGTTCCACTGTATCTACATGGTGCCTTGTGCATAGCCTTTGATGAGATTCTCCTTGTTCTAATATCTAAGTCACCTAATAATTCATTTTTCTGACTTTTCATGCTTTGGAGTAGCTGAATTCATGCACCAAGTCAATCAAATTTGTTTGTCAATTTTTCTGCAACCATCATGAGAAAGACTGCTGCCATAAAGAAGTAACTGTCTGCCAATGTCTGTTTCTCCTCACTCATAACTTGTGACTCTCAGTCATACATTGTCCCTGTTTGTGTCAGACAAGTCCAGTAGTTAGCACAGACAGACCTTGTCATACTGGATGGTAGTGAGAAGAGGAATACTGGAACCTTCACCTAGGCAGAGTGAAAACAAGATGACTTGATTTTTTCATGGATGTACCAGATGTCTTGTCTAAGTTGATACCAAACTTATGGAGCTTTTCTCAACAAAGAAAATGAGAACTGGTGACTGGGACCTGACAAAATGACCGGAGTATCACTAGTAACAGAATGCTGGGCTGAAAGAAGTATAGCCAGACAAAAGCCAAGAACAACTGATTGCTATATCATAACAATGTGCCGGCCCATTCAGCTCTCACAGCCTAGAAATTGTTAACCTCAAACAACAAGGCTGTCATCCCAAATAACCTTTGGCTTGTCATCTTCCAGTTTCCAAAAAATGAAAACTCAGCCACAACAGGGAAGGAGATTTTAGACAACAGAGAAGATCCATGCTGAACCACAGATGGTGCTTGACAGGCTGGTAAATCAAGGTTTCCATAGGTGTATCTCAGTGTGGCAGCAGATCATTGCACTGACATTTGAATTACTCAGGCCTTATAAAGAGACATTAAAGTATTTTATTCTTGGTCTGCTGTATTGCTACTGTTGACAGAGACACTCCTTTTAATCCAAAAGGTTAACCCAAAATGATTTGTCCAGTCCCTTCAATTTTGTTTTAACTGACTTCCACGTGGCCGTGCGGTTTGCGAGTCGTACTCAGAAACTGAAGACTTTCAAGTCTAAGGTTTATGTGTTTGACTCGCGAGCCGGGCAGTTTACGTTGTAGTGTCCTTGGGAAAGACACTTCGCTTCCATTTCCTCACTCCACTCAGGTGTAAATGAGTACCTGGCTTTAGAGCTGGGGGGACCAGGGCGCTGCACCGCTGGCGACCAGCAATGACTTTGTTATGCATTTCATTTGTAATATTATGTATTTACATGTATGATGTGTATTGTTATATATGTGTTTGTATTATGAATGAGATGTTTAACACTGTATGACATTGTAAAACAATTTCCCTACGGGGTAAATAAAGTCGTATTTATTATTATTATTATTTTTTTTTTATTATTATTATTATATCTTATCAAGTGTGTGATTTAGAATATTGTCAAAACTGGCAAGTCCTACTACCATCATTTTCTAACAACCTAATTTTGAATCCTTAAGGTGATATATCAACTTACTACTATCTTGCAAATCAAGTTTGGTTCTTATAAAAAAGTAAGTTATTCGTATCTTATACATTGCCAGAAATAAATAAGAACAGACACTGACAAAAGAACTTCACGATGAAGTATATCCACCACTGGTATGGTTGTCCTACTCCTAGAATGCAGTGATGACTGTGGACTTACGTGCTGTGGACCATTGTGGATGGCTCATCATAGTCTTACCATGAGTTTATAATTATAAGTACAGTCTAACACGCTTAAACCGTAATCACTGGGCCCGCGTATATGATTTTGTCTTAGCGCTATTTCGGTTTAGATGTTCCAATGCAAAATCAAGGGAAGTAACCACCATCGCGGACTTTCTGAAATTGATCTCCGCAGGCCAATATGGTGGAGAGAGTGGAATTGGGAATTCCGTACTTGCGGCAAATTTCACTTTTCAACAGCTTCTTCTCATCAACTTCATCGATAAGTTTTAACTTGAATTCCAGTGAGTACGCTTGCTTTCTTTTCGACATTTTTCGGCAGTTCAGTGGCTCACGTGTAATCAATATGAAGGTCAGGAATGAAGAGACGTTTTATCTGATGCGCATGAGTGTTATCAATGTTACAAACCTCCCGCGGCCTTTCATCCAGCATTATTTATTTCATCTTGCCCACGTCATGACCAATCGTTCTTGACCAGCCGCCTCACTCCTCTTTTTGGTCACAAGCGAGCGAAGAGAGCTAAGAGATTTGGGGGGGAGGGGGTGGGGGGGGGGAAGCATTATTATTAGACACTAAGCTGTTGCGCCGCAGGGCCCACCTGCTCTCCTTAGACCTACTCCTCATGAGGCTATTTCTTTTCGCCGGAGAAAGACAGCGAAATGTAACAATCTCAGTGTTGATGCTGATCTGATAATGGGATGAGCGGGCTGGCTGAGAGATCGGGGATTTAGGTTCAGCCGTGTTACTGCATCTTGCGGTTTCGGTTCATCGCTTCTTCTGTTACTCGCGTAAAGAGGGAAAAAAGTCGGGGATTTATTTTTCTTTCGGCTTAGCCGTGGTTTCGGTTCAGCCGTGTTCGGTTTAAGTGTGTTTGACTGTACTATTTACAAATTCAATGATATAACGCCTCTAGTGGCCCCAGACAACCCACAGGATTACATTATCCAAAGTCTGAATTGTTACACCCACTGTGCATGTGGTGGCCAAAAGCTAACGTCAAATACGTTTTAGCCACGTGGCCAAACTGTCTAGCCAGTGTTGGTATGAATGTTTTAATTCCTCTGTGAACAGTAGATATGTCATACAAAATCATGCTGAGGCATTAAAAATGCAGAATACTTTTTCTGGCTTACACTATCAAACGTTATGTTTGGATCTGGATATCCAGAACATTAATTAAAAGCTGAATAATACATTGTCAAATGGAGGTGTCTGTAGCTGCTGGAATTTAAGTGACGTCATCGTTTTTGCCAAAGGCCTCTGCTGATTGGCGAAGGGGAATAATTCTGGATGCAAGGGCCAAACCGGTAACTCTAACTCTCCTTATTGTGTCATATTACGTATACGCGCGGTAACAGAACGATGCTTTTTCTTCGCAAAATTGATTCAGTGGGTACCACAGATAATTTTTAGAGAGAAAAGTATTGAGAAAGGATAAATTATTTTGATATGCATGTCCTCCGTTAACTGAGTTCTACTGTACATCCTTGCATCATTACATCCTGCCTCCTTCACAGCCACACTTTACATACTTATACTAAATTTATATTTATACTTTACCATTTGTGATTATGTCGAGATCTTGCTAAAAACGTTGCTGCAGAGAAGCACAACCACACAAATCCAGCAAGTGACCATGTGGCTAAGGTCCTGTTCCAAACACACAAACACAGCAACCATATAATTTCTGGTAAGGTATCCATGATTCTAGATTTGTAAAGAAAGACTAAAAAATAGTACATTATTGAAAAGAAATTACCATAATTTGGGACAATGGTATACCAACAACAACTTCCGTTCATCTGTTAATACTAGAATGTCTGCACCAAACCTAAAACGTTCTGAAACAGTGCTTTTTCAGATAAACAAACTTCATGCGTGTCAAAACTGTCTTCCACAGAAACTGAGAGGCTTCTAAGGGTACAGAGAGAATGCAAGATGAAAGGATGGGTTTCATCATATCTTTTCCACACTTTAGCAACTATCACAAACTAACATTTTATTGAAGTGCACATTAATATCATGATACAGTAAAACAAGTTGCATAGTTTTTCTTTTTTCTAAACTCACTGATAACCAGCTATTTGAAAAGTCAGTTTGACAAGTGCCACACTCTTGTGGGATTTCAAAACAGAGAAAAAGGTACACTTACCATCCCAACCATTGCACCAGTTCACCAAAATAATTTGGACAGGACACCAGCTCAAACAAGCCACCATAAGGAATGTAANTTGGACAGGACACCAGCTCAAACAAGCCACCATAAGGAATGTAATAACCTTTACAGCCTGTAGACAGAGAAGAGTAGTGTGTTGCCACCACATAAAGTGAAGCAAACATAGTGGAAATAATGAGTGAACTTCCGTATCATCTACATTGTGTATAGCACTGAGAGTGGCACACATAGCAATCATATACATATTATCCTTGGAAAGTCTCCATCCTTAGAGAACTAAAACATCACTAGGATGTTTAACCCATTTGCACCCACAACTAGATAATAGAAGATACTCTGAAATCTTAGCAAAAGGGAAAAACTAAACTCTGAATAGGCATGATATTCTCTAAAACAACCAATTTTCATTACACACACACTGAGGAAAACAATGCCTTCTCCTTGCCTTCTGTTTGTGATGTCATTTATTATCACATTGTGGAGTAGTGTAGCCAAAACATTATCTAAAGGTCATGGGTTTGATTCCTGCCTTGGGAAAGCATTTTATTCACATTTTCCTCCACCCGTCTGTAAATGGGTAGCTGGCTATAGGCAGTGGAAGATATTGTCAGAATGCTAGTGATCAGTGCCTATAAATGGCAGTGGTACTTTATGCTCCCCAGAGAACTGAGAAAGACCTAGAGTGATAAGGCCTGCTGGGGTAATAATAGTGTGAAGTCACGTGAGGGGGCATTAGCCTGGATACGAGACTTATAAACCGCATAATAATTATCATTTTTATAATAATATTTCATGAATTCTACAGGGAATTAAAATGAAAAGGTGGTCTAACAGAGGTGGGTCCAGTGGCGACTGTAAGTGGGTGGGCCAGAGTTGATCTTTTCATTCCCCTTGCATCAAATTTAGTAGAATTTCTGCATAGTACAGTATAAAGTGTCTAACTCTTGAATTCATGTGTTTCACAAATAATATTTCAAGATTCAAGTTTCTGGAGTCTCTCCCATTGCAACAACAGGCTATTCGAACTGTATATATTTTTTTTCTCTTCTACTATTTTATGATGTTAAGGAACTTTCATCTTGCCCAACACAAATGGCCCTACAGTTCATTTACTTCCCACATGTCACCTCTGACTTTTGATGTTGCACAGGACATGACAAGCTAAGCATGGCTAAAAGGAATTAGCATCGCGGCTAAGGGACAGAAGCATGTATAATTCTAGTTTGGTAAACCAAACTCAGTTGTAGAACTTTGCATCAACCCCTAATTTCAGAACAAGCACACTGA
>JAWQUT010000928.1:11079-34473 GCA_033807755.1 Ellobium chinense
AAAAGTTTTCTTCCATTTTCTTTATGTTTAGATACAGAAATAAGAAAACAACTCACAATGATTGTTTAACATTGGCATTGAGTTGTGTTGCAGACTTAATTTTAACACTTTTTTTTTCATGTAGATTGTAAGTCATGTCTTGGATATAGGAGCATGTGAGGCAAATTTGCTCTTGCCCCGATTTAGGGAGTAAAAGCTGGGGTAAAATTGTCCTACTTTAAATTTTTTCATCCAATATTCATAATTCCCCCCAATTTGAAGAAGTGCATCCTCAGCTGCTATCATTCGTCTAGTATTATAACATTTTAACGATGACAATTCTGCAAAGATACTGTACTTTCAATGTCCAGGAAAACAGATCGTGTTTCCAAAATATGTGTCCCATGTGAGCTTCAGGCTGCAGCTAGTTTCATTTATACTGGCAAGCAGATACATTAAGCTGTCTAAAAATCATTATCTGGTTACCATCACTCACCATCGAAACTTTTGGCACTTTACAAAATGATTGAGCGCAATATTAATTTTTCAAACAAGGGGGGTACCTCAAAATGGCATTATTTAATATTAAAAATTTATGCATCATAAACTGAAGAAAACATTCAGTTTTATCAGAAAAACAAAGCTTGTTGCCATATGAATTGTCTCTGATAAGCAGCAGATAATATAAAACATGCCTAAAATTAGATCAAATTAATAGATTTGCAAGTAACTTTAACGAGAGACATTGGGACGGGTTATTGGTGCAAATTCTCTCATTATAGAAATAATCTACGTGCTTTTCTATTCATTGTGATGTCTTTGATGAAAATATTGCAAAAAAAGTAAAATCAAAGAACATGAAATTTTAGGGTTTTGGCCACCACCTGGCCCACTGTGTGGGGGGGGGGGGGAGATTACGAATGATCAGAATTGCTCATCTGAGCTCTCACATTGATAAAGACAAAATGACATTGAGTGCTTTAACAATAGGGTTGATGCAGAAGCAAGTGATTTACTTGCTTCAAATGAAGGTTTTGGTCTTGCACTTAATGATAGCTCTGATGTTTGCAATGATTGTTATCCACAATACAGTATAATATCAACAAATTTAACATTACAAGGCACACTTTTCTGTCTCTTTGTCCTTCTCTTGTCTCTCTCCCTCGCTTTCTCTCTCTCTCTCTTTCCTCTTCCTCAACCCATTTTTCGCTCATCTGTGACACTGTTTCTCAAATGAACAACGGAACATTCTTAATAAATGATGGTCACTGGCAATGAATAGGAATGACAGGGAGGATGAACCTCAACCTCCAGTTGACACTGTATCTGATGTAAACACTGACAGTGACAGTAGGGTGAGTAAGTGAAAGAGGCAGCTGGTTACAGCATTGCATCTTCTCCAATTTTTAGCAGGAGAATGCTCCTCAGAGAGACGACCCCTCCCCACCCCCACCCCCTTCCCCCGATCAAGCAACAGTGAAAATGATGATTGGGAAAGGTAACACCTCATGGAGTCTTATCACAAAAACACCTGCAGCAAGGAACATCATCGAACCACTATCAGTATCACTCATGTCACTAGCTGTGGACTCTGTGGGCTCTCCTGCAAGAAACTCTTCTATTTATAAACAGATACAGTACATAGTACTGCAAATGGCGAAATTCACCAACAGAAGAGTGCAGAACAGAAGACTTGGTGAAATTTAGGATCCAAGTGGAAATGGATGGTCCCATAGGCTGCCTCGTGAACTTGGGTGCCATGCAGCAATGCCTCATGACAACAAGACTGATATGGGACAGTGTGGATGGCAATATTTGTGAGATCAGTATCAGGGCAAAATAAATTTCATGCGTCGTTTTGATGACAAGGGCACGAGGTCTGCCAGGCGACAGAAAGATTGCCTTGCCTGCCCCATTCAGGTATGTCATGGATGACTTTAACTCCAGACTGAGGAGCATGGAGGTGGCATGGAATTGATGATGCAGATTTCTTTAACACATGCCCTCAAAGTCGGGCAAGTATGAAATTGATATCTTCTGGTCTGCAGATGCCAAGAGCTTTAACCTCCACCGACCGTTGTAGGTATTTTATGCCCCAGAGAGGCTTTCTAATTCGTATAACTTCTGAAAGAAAAGTTATTTCGCCTCCATATTTCATGTATTCCTCAAGTTCCTAAACAGCTTCACTTTTTGGTATTTTTCAAAACTGAAAAATAAAAAAATAATCATGTGTTGATTTTCACTATGTCGTTAAGGCTGTCGGGGGGCATACAGGTAACCTATACTTTTATATAGGGATTTTTCAATGCAGCGAGTCAGCCGTTGTGAGACACACAGTTGTCCACACCTTTTCTTTAGAAATGTAATAACAAGCGGCGTTTTGGCAGTCATATGGACTTAGCATACCACCAAAACAACACATTTTGGTGTTATGTCTATGGGTTTTTTGATTAATTTACTCTAAATAAGATGCTAAAATGACCGGATACGATGTTTACTGATAAAAGTGGCTATACTGTAGGAGGACAGTATAAAATGATCTGATGCAGTAGTGAAAATAGGAGGTTAGGTTCAAGACTGAAGTTTTGAGTCAGGACAAAGGACAATTAGATATCTGTAATTAGCAACACATATTCTATATAAGACAAGTGAGGTGGTCACTTTTCAAAAATGCTGAAAAAACTCGCATGTAAAATATCTAAATATGGGTTCATATTGTGGAAAAAAATATGACCCTTCTAGTACAGTATATATGATAAAAATCGAATAAAACGCATACCGACATTTTTTGCGCCAAAAATGTGCGCAAAATGGAACACAAACAAATTTCATCTTTCAACCGATAACATTACAATGAAAAATGGCGCTGCATGTTTTTTGTATCATAAATATGAACTTAGTTTTTGACGAGAGTATTAAGTATTCTGTGCATGACCATCCTACGAAAACAAGACTGCCATGAGCCTTTGTAAGGAATGTTAGTCTATCTCTCTCACGGCATAGCCACACCGTCATTTCAAAGTTCCGAAAATCAAGCTGACAAGACATGTTGGAAAAGCAATGTTGTGGATCTCATTCTCTGTATTGAGCTGCAGTTCTTGGTACTTTCTGAAGCTATTTAATAAAGCCTGTCCTTTATGTAACTTAGGGGGAAAATAAGAGAGTTGAAATCAGGTAAATGGGGCACCAACTCAATGTCCAAAAGGCTTCTTATGAAATGCTGTCCACACTTATCCGTCGACCACGCCAGAGTGACATTGCAATGTGAGGTGTAGCCCCAACTCGCTGAAACCATTGGCAGTAATGATGAAAATGGCGCTGTCCTAATGCGATCCAGAACTGCTCGAGCATAGCAATACTGTATAATATTCTTTGGTCATCATCATCGTCCTGGAACCAGGTCACGGCTGCTAAAGCCATCCAAGCTGTGCATTTCTGTGACCGTAAAGGCCTTTCAAGTCCATACGGTGGTGGCTGACTGGCCCAAGAGATACAGTTTTTTTATTTATTTATTTGATGTAGCTGGATGCCAAGCAAATAGACACGCCCTCGTTCGCTTTCCATTTTGGTTTGAAACCAATTATATATTCGCACCCTGGTATTAAAGTCAAGATTGGCATCAATGTCAAGATTACTGAGTTCATATTGTATTTAGAGGAAAGGTGAATCGTCTGTAGATCATAATTCATGTGGTACCCTTTTATTCCGATAAAATAGTCTTCAAAGTATCTGTACACATGATATAATGTCTTTGCCTATCCATGACAACACAGGTTACATTAAATGCGAAGTCTGAATTCTTACAGCCACGGTGTGTGGCGGCCATAAGCTTACGTCAAATACGTTCTAGCCGCACGACCAAGTTGTCTAGCTAGTGCTCTGCGGACAAAGAGAACACACCGGTGTGAATCTTTTAATTCCACCGCAAACGGCAGCTGTGTCAAACGAAATCATGCTGAGACAATAGAAATGCAGAATACTTTACCCACTTACACGGTCATACTTTACTTTTGAATCTGGATGACCAGAATCTTAACTGAAAGTTGAGTAATACATTATCAGATAAAGGTGTTTGTAGCTGCTGGAACTTCAGTGACCAGGTTTGGGCTTCACGATCAAAAAGCTTTGAAAAAACGCAGATTGGGTATGACTGAAAAACTTCTGGAAGACTAGGACCGTTTGAAATCTCAGCCACGGTCACAAGCTGCTGCTGTTCAGGGAATAGTCCGGGACAGATGAAATGAATTGGGGCGCCACCCACAAATTGAAGGACTCTAAAGTTTTTTTTGCATTTTCTGACAGAGCAATATCTCTCATAACTGGACACAAAAGTTTACCACGCTCGGAAGGGTGGAACTAGCTTTTTTAGTGGACAGTGGTCAGTTAGGGTCAGAACCCACCTATTTCCACATAATTGCTCAAAACAAAGGAAATAAAATTAGAAATGACATGAAATGAGTATGTTTCAAATTATTCAATTTTAATACGATGATAAATCTGATTTTGTAGCCGAGAATTTAAAAGAGAAATAGAGCAAAAAAACGAAATTTAGGGCGGTTTTTCTCAGTTTTACGACTGAATGTTTAAAATGCCATTTAAAAGTTCCATATCAGAACGAATAACGTTCCAAATTGCCAATTTTTTTTTAACAATATCGATGCATGAGGTGTAGGGCTACAAAGCAGTGTTTGACACAAGAGCGTCGGGTCTGCAACTGTTAAGTGGACATTGGTCAACATAAGATGGATCTCTATTTTCTTTCTTCGTTTGGAGCCCAGAAATGTAAAATTATCAGGCCCGCAAACTGCACAGTAACAAGCAGGTTTTCATGTAATATTATGATAATGAAGTATCTTCCAAACAATGGCGCAAGAAGTAGTCCTGATCAATATAGTCGAACTGGACTGTCTAGTGGACAGTGGTCGCCAGGGGTCAGTGACCATCAATTAACACATTTAGCTCAAAAGAAGACTTATGAAATTTAAAGCAACAGAAGCATGTTTCTGTTAAAATATTGCATTCAGATATGACTGAATTAGCCTTTTCTCCTCAAGTGCCAAACAGTGAAATAGGGAAGATACACAATTTAAATGTCATTTCCCCTGTATTACACGGAAAAGACAATCAACAACAGTGCAATCAATGTACATGATGTGATTCCCACAACACCATTCGTGCGCAAACAAAGATTATGACAGCTGCAACTACCCGCCTACAATTAAAGAATGGACAATGGTCAAATAGAAACAGGTACATGGCAACCATGCTTTGGTATGCGCTCAAGAAGTTTCAGTCATTAGATAAAATAGAGCACTCTTTCCTCGAAAGGGGTCATACCCAGAACGAAAACGATTCAGTACACTCGGTCATTGCTCGAGCTGCCAAAAAGATCCCCGCAGGAAGAAACAACACAGAACACATAACTCATTTACCTCTGATATTCATTATCAACTGTTTGTTGATTCCATAGAATTTATCAAACTGAAAATGTTTGCAACAGCAATGTTGCTTCATGTTCTTGCAAACTACAATTTACCTCTAGTGGATATCCTTCTTTGGTTTAATTTTGTTGACTTACTTTTAGAAGATTTGAGAGAGGTCAATGGCTATCTTTTAAACGTGTGCATCCATCAAAAGATGGGTTGTTAATCAATATCTCTTTTACCCCTGATATTGATTGTCAGCTGTCTATTAATTCCATACAGTTTATCACGCTGAACATGTTTTTTTTTCACAGCCTGGTTGCATTAGGTTCTTGCAAACTGCATTTTACCTCTTGTGGGTATCCTTCTTTGATTTAATTTCGTTGATTTAATTGTAGAAGATTTGAGAGAAGAAAATCACTATCTTTCAAACTTGTGCATCCATCATTTGGTTTGTTTTCATTTCTTAAATTGGGGGCACTTATTGCTCATGTGTAGACATGATGAGAGATACGATTCTTTGGCCTATTTTACACAGTTTGATAATTATCTTATGTCAGTGCAGTGAGTGCACATTATCAGAACATAATGAATAAGAAATTCAACTTCATTTGGTACCCAAGTAACAAGTAACCATCTTCCATTGATGCGTTTGCATATACTGTACGTATATTTTTTTTTCGATAATGCCGGGTGCCTATAAAATATGCTTTGTGTAATTCCCTTTATAGAGTTATCGCCATAGTGAATATTTGGATTATATATTGTTCATGCCATAGGTGGCATACACTTTGTAGCCATTGCATTAATCAGTTTACTTCACGAAGTAACTTTGATTTATTTTCTCCAAACTGTACTTTCAAAACGAGATGGGATGAAAGTTGTTTACAATTTTTATTTCAGATGTAATGATTATTGGTCGACAACAACGACAATAAAAACATTGTTTTAATCACCTTGAAGCCTAATATTTTTGTTCAGCGCCACATTCCTGTATGTTTCAGTTTGCGTTACCTTTTCACGTTAACTTTTCAACAAAATAAGGGCAACAATCCTGTATGTGGATCATACCGGAAAGTCGCACTAAAATATTTCAAACCACAATCCTATAAGTCGCATTTAGGCCACTTTTGCCAAAACTATATACAGTATCTTTATGTTAAAAATCTCTTCATCATGCATTATCATATTATTATTTACCTACTTCCATACCGAATGTTGGCACTTTCTGACCAAAAATGTGTAAATGGTGAAGTTTTTTGCTTCTCCTGTAACATTTTGAAAAAGCGAGTTGCCGGAGTATTGAATCACAGCGACGTTGTGAAACTCAGGGCGGTTAAGACAGGTCTGAGGCATTTGTTATATTCTTTATTTTGAAACTTCGAAAACATTTCAACGCCATTGAAAGCTGAAAGAAGACCTATATTCTATAGTACATGTGTATATTGAACCCGGGAGAACATGATATCGTGGTTTTGTGACAAGACGGTGCACCATACCTGTGTGGAAAACAGCTGGTCAAAAAGTCTATACGAAGGGAGGGCATTCGCACCAAATGTTTCAAGTCAAAGCGCGTTATCAGTCTTCCGTTAAGGCCTCACACACGTTAGCATTTGTTGCTTAGATTTAAACTCGGAGTATTAATTCAAAGCATTGTAACCGGGATATTAGTCATTACAGTCGATCTGGAACGATCTTTCAGGGAAGTTTAGGTATGAAGATGCCAATGTATTTTTCACTGTTGGCTATATTAGGTTTTACACCCCTCATTAACTTATCCTGGGGTGCCGTTTCAAAATACTTTCCTTATATATAGTTCAGCTCTTCCTCCAAATTTTGACATAAAGAAAAATGCACCTGAACCAGTTAGATTTTGAGAACTTAGGCAGTGAAGCAGACACCCTAATATTTTAGGCCTTTTCACTCAGTAAACAGGGTAACCTTACCCCCCTAGCAACAATCACAAATGTTATACTTGAGTGACTAAATCTCACCTATTCTGAGTCTACACATATATTTGCACCCATCTAAGCCTTGGAAATTAAAATCCAACCCCTTCCCCCCCTCCCCATGGCCAATATTCTGATTTTATAGGAACTATTTAAAATTGCATATTTTTATGCCAGGTGCTATTGGCATCTTCATACCTTTACCTCCTCATCAGTAGACCGAAGTCCAGCGTCGACTTCCATATTTTTTGTTTATGAAATCCGCGCCGCGGGGATCTATTTTGGGTTGTGTCCCCTTGATAGCACCGCTGCTTCCGTAAGTATGGAAACATTTGCAGGCCATTTTATTTGAAAATAAATTGGTCATCTAAATGGTCAACTTTGACCTCTTTCCACCCTTCCGATTTTGGTAAACTTTTGTGTTGTAGGTCACACAATATTGTTCTTCAGTCCTAAGAAAAAAAATCGTAGAATCCTCCAATTTGTGGGTCCAGACGTATGTGTCCCGGACTAGGAAGAGGAATAACTCTAAACGCAAGAGCAAATCCCAGTCACTCTAGCTCTCCTTAGTGCGTCATATTCCACATGCACACGGTAACAGAACTGTGTTCTCTCTTCGGGAAAGTGGCTCTGTGGGCACCATAGACAATTTTCAGGGAGAAAAAAATATTGGAAAACAAAAAATAGTTTTTGACATTAATTTTATAATAATAACCTGCGTTGGGGTTATAATAATAGACAATAAAAGTCTACTTTAATTTTAATGTTGCACACGACAACTCTAACTCTAAATCGTGAAGCAGAATTTGTGTGAGACCCTCACTAGTGGTGTTTATAGGCGTGACCTGCACTCCGCATCACGAACATTTCTTCAAGGTGTGCATTCTGCAAGCTTGACGTTTTGCTCGGAGCTCGTGCGTCTAAGACCCCATGTGACCGTGGCTGAGATTTCAAACGGTCCTAGTCTTCCAGAAGTTTTTCAGTCATAGCCAATCTGCGTTTTTTCAAACCTTTTTGATCGTGAAGCCCAAACCTGGTGTTAACATTAACAATTGTATATTTAAATAACCTTGTTGTTAGGTTCTTCGTCAGCAAAAGCTTTCAACTGATTTGACCTGAGCATCTTTGAAAAGAACAAAAAATTAAATCCGTATTTTTGTAAACAAAGTTCTGTTTTCAATACCCATTTAAAATGTAGATAGTGCAAACTTATGAATGTGAAACAGAATCACTTTAAGACGCCTATAACACGAGTGTAAAGCATGGAATTATAGTGATTCTGACACACATATAGTTTTAATTTTTAAACAGATGTCATTAGGTCAACGGATTTCATTGAGTTGATAGACCTATGACTCAGATGTTGACCACTGTAATTTGAAAGTTATAACTGTTCACTACGGATGACATTGGTATTGTTTTTACTGTGTCAACCTGTCCATGTCTATCAGGAATACCGACAGAACGACAATAAGCAATGATTAATATCATAAACCATTCACAACGCTTTTGAACGTGGCAATTTTCATTTGTCTCTTCATGGAAATTCCTTTCTCAGAGACATGACTGTGAACTGACTAATGCATCAAAAATAATTATATAATTTTATTCTATTGGGGAGTCTCAGCTTTGTGGTTCTAAAATTCTAAAGTGAATATCAGCTCATCCTTAAGCACTTCATATATCAAATGCTCGTCATAATTCCTGATATGACTGAACAAAGACAGCCCTTGACTGAAGAGACAATACCAAACGACGAAAGATGCCTATCATGTCTATTAGTAGTATTAGCCTATAGTCATGTTTTCTTGCCCATCTAAGATCAAATAAGTGGAAATGTGATGATTACGATGAAAAGGAAGACACAGAAAATCGAGCACAAACAATGACGAGAATGAAAATGATCGTTATTTTGACAAGAGAAATTATGATGAAAGCGATGAAGACCTCAACTATCACAATGACTATAAGTGGATGATGATGGTTGGTGGCAATAAACGCGCACTTAAATACAGCACACATGAAATAATTACTTACTGCAGATACGCAAATGCTTCCTTTAGCTCCTCCATTATGAAATCGACTGATAAGAAAGGAATGTAGAGTTATTATTGCGCCTTTATTATGATTTTCCTCTTTTCCCCTTTATAATTTTCATGGGTACTTCCATGCCTCACGGCAGTCTTATAAGAAGATGTGTGCTTTTACTACATAAAAAGTATGGGGCACTGTATGCCCCACAAAAGCCGTAACGCAGGTTTCCCATATTGTTATGTAAAGAGTATGGGGCACTGTATGCCCCACGATAGGTGTAACGCAGGTTTTCTATTTTCTGCTATATAGGGATTTAATGGTGGATTTAATAGGACATTTTTATTGACAGCCAATAAAGGTTAATCTACCTGGAGAGATTTCCTGCCTGGAGTAGGACAGCAGAGAACCACCACCCTGGCTACATCACATGTGACAATTTCTTCACAGATATGGAACTTTCAAAGGGGCTGCTGAAGAATGCAATCACAGTCGTTGGAACCATCAGGAGAAGCAAGGGAATCCTGCTGTCCGAGATCATCAACAAGAATACAATGAAATAAGAATCAATCTTTGCTTCCCAAAAGGATTTAGCTTTCCTTAGCTACAAGTCTGGGAGGAAATAGAAAGTGTTTTCAGTACAGTGCATCATATAGTGAATGTCTCAGACAATGAGAAAAAATATCCAGGAATTGTCATTTGCTACTATTCAACCAAAGGTAAAAATTCATATCATGGATGAAGTGACAGCTGTCCTATCTAAATGAAGCCAGAGAAGGCGATGGCCAATGCTGTGCTCAATAATGTGTTTAATGTTATCAGCATTACTACTACTGTTGTGTTGAGATGCAAGATGCCACAAGACAAGTTTGCAAACAAAGACAACAGGAGCATGTTTAATTCATCTGTTGCTCAAGACCTGGCCTTCAGAGGAAGAATCCAGAGAAACATTGTCTGGCTCTGATCTGAAAAGGAATTGAGTTGTCCAGATATGAAATGGAGAGACAACCAAGCCAAGTACAAGCACAAAGCAGCAGGTTTAGTCAGAGAGAAAGAGAAAGATGCAGTGATTTTCCATGGACAAATGGAAAACTCAGCGCCAGTGTGTAATGTGTCACAAATGGCTCTGCCGCCATGACCATACACAGACTGAGCTCCCCCCTTGTTTCTCATGAGCGAGTTTCGTCGAAGCACTGCGTAGACAATATTCTTCCTATTCATGTTTTCTCTAGTGGACTAAACAATGAACAAGAGGAGAAACTACACTGTCGAGTGGTTTGTTTTTCTTTCATATTGAGATATAGTAAATACAACTTGCAGCCTTCGTTTTGTGAATTACTTTCATACAGTTCACACTTTGCAGGCTGGTCTCTCCAATGGGCTTGTTCATTTTCACCTGCACCGACATGGTGGCAGCAAACAGACTTGCTTAAATCATAATTATGATGATGATGATAAATTTAAGAGGCCTAATTTCTTGCATACATCATATTATGATGAAGATAGTGATGGAGATAATGACGGTGTAACCTTTAGGATGCCATCTTACAGAAACCTGCTCCAGTTTATTGTGAGTTCAGTTATTGTTTCTGCCCAGTTATATCAGTTGTTTCTTTGTATTTGGTCTGGTCTCCTTTTATATTATTCTGTGATGTGTGTTCATCTGTGTTGTAATGATCACTTGTATTCTTTTTCATTGTTCCCTGAGGAAAGGACTAAATTTTTCAAATGCACAATCTGAGAGGTTCTGTTATTTTGAAAATGTTCGGGATGCTGCTGCTGATGATGATGTTGATGACTGCATTATGATTGTGGTTATGAATGTGATGGACAGCCTCTTGTCCATAACTACACCAACAGATCCAAACGATGCATTTACCGTTTCATTGTTGAGCTCATGAAAGAGACATATGGGCATCTTCTTTCCCTGTGTCAAAGTGGTAGGCATACATCAGCCTGCTAAGGAAAATAAGTACTGCAAAAAAGCTTTCTTACCGACAATGCCGGTACTGACACTTGGCTAAAATACATTATAAAAGTATGGGGTCTGTCAGACCTAGGACGTACAGTTAAGGGTCTGATAATAAAACTTTCTTGGAAAGTATGGTGTCTGTCAGAGCCCAGGACGTTCAACTAACGACATGAAAAATGCACATACATTTGTGAACACAAGCACGCACATTTTTAAATTTTGAGACTGTTGAAAGATGGGGTGTGATGCAATTGAGAAATATCTGATATTTCAAAAAAAAATTTTCAAAAATAAGATAATTAGAAGCTTTTTTAATAGCGTCTGGATCTCGTAGATCCACGACATACAACGACAGTTCAAGTCGACTACACCCAATATACACGCTGGCCGTCTTAAAGTGGAAACAAACCTAACTCGGGCAATAAGCTAATACCCGTGGTAGTGCTGCTAGACCTACAAGATATACTATATCTAAGCGCGCTGGAAAGTGTAATCACTTAATCTATGTCACCCATACGGATTCCATTCTCCACCTGAGTCTTCAAACCCAAACAATGGCTTCTGGGATTCAGTCGATGCCACCTGCCCAAGGCCTTCACAGGCTTGTACATTCTTTGAGGAGGAAAGAGGGGACACTACTTTGTCTCTTCTTCCCTTAGAAATGAAAAGTACTTCCAACCGGCAAGAGAGTATGTGTATTGAAAGAGAATGAAAAAGTGAAAAATATATGAATATGATGGGATTCTAGGGACAATCACATGCCACCAGCAGATATAGGGCAAAGCGCTGGTCCTGTGTACTTGGCCCTCTAGAAATGGCCTTTACAACCTTTCCTCCACATAACAGTACTAAGCTGACTAAGCAATTGCAATAATATGGTAAAAGTGACCACTCCCACTAAGGAAGGGGTGCCCCAACAGGGATGCCTACTTGTTCATAGATCCACCACTGGCACTAGGCTAGCATGTCAGAAATATCCACAAAAGTAGACTGGCATATTTGCAAACTCGGGACACCCCCCCCCCCCCNCCCCAAAAGGCCAACAGGCCAAGAAAAGTTCAAAGACTCCACTAATGGCACTCCCATGAGGCCTACATCCATACCAGATTATATATATATGTCCATAAAGTAGACTGTCCCTGCAGAAAATTGCATTTCAAACCCCCAAAATGTGCACCAAGAACTGTCAAATTTGCATGCAAAAAGTGGCAAAATTTGCATTACAAAACGTAAAATTTGAAAGCTTAAGATAATGTCAAACAAATGATTCTATAAGAAACATACACTAAAGCATCAAAATAACAAAAGTCAAATCAATATCTACATTTGTCTAGACCTTATACGAAACACTTTAAAGGTTTATCTTTGAATACAAAATAATGCAAATAATAAATCTGTATGCAAAATAATGATGGACATAAACGAGAAAAGCCCTGACATTTCCTTGTAACAATAAAAAGACCTCCATTATGAGGCTTCCAGATTATATGTGTACGCCAAAAAGCTTTGAAGGTTAATGGAGACTCAAATCAACCCTATCTCTATCCAGCATTTTCACCCAAGTCTCACTGAGTCTGTGATACAGTTACACTAAGTACATATAATCTAGGCAACAATCACTATTTGTGTGTTCAGATTTGACAAGGTTGTTATCTGGATAAAATCTCATTGCATCTTGGGTATTATTCTTTGTCTCTTACACCCACTCCTGCCACCCACATTCGTCCCTATCCACTTCTTCTTGTAGTCCACACTCCCACAGGACCCATAGCCTCTAGACCCAGTCTTACACATGATGTATTCATGTATCATCACTGTGCAAGTTGGCAGTGTTTAATTTCACCACAATCACCGCATTACACCACATCAACACATTTTCATGTCACTAGGTTACACAACAACTTTATTGCTGAGACATTCTTACTCACATAGACACTGATATCAAAACTGAAGATTTTTGGTTTTGAGTGATTATGTGCAACATCAGGTGTATTAAACTAGAGTAGTTTCATCAATTGCGAATGTCACGATTTGCGAACACCCTCACACTATTTCATATCGGCACACACTCTCCTTCTGTTTACAAAGAAATTGACAACCTGGCATGTTGGCTACACATATCTGGTACTTTCCGGAAATGCGGGATGTCCACCATCTTACAAGATGTCCGACTGAATCAATGTACCATCAACAGGCGGTAGCCATCTTAGTTAATCCACTTCCTCCGGAAGAATAATTTTCTGAACCGGAAGAAGGCTTTACCTTGTTGCCCGTTTAGCTATTTCTATATTTCAATAGTTTTAATAGTGGCCAAATAGCTGTAGACATCGTCTAACTTGTGTTTAACAATGTGAACATGATTTTGGCATTTTGAATGGGGGTGTTCGCAAAAAAAAGAACAATTGTTGTTAATACAGTCGACTCCGCTTAAATGCCCTCCGCTTAATCGCCTTTTCCGCTTAATCGCCTCATTTTCCAGGGAATCAAATTTTTTCTATATAAAAGTCACTGGATGATCGCCTCTCACTCCGGATAATCGACCGCTCTTTAGCTCCCATATTTCAAAGATCAGCGGTTGAAGGATTACACTATTACAGTTGACAAACAAATATGAACTCACACGGTTTAACTGCGCGGCGGATGGCAGACTGGTTGACTGAGCGACAGCTGCCACCCTGATATAGGTGTGATAAGTCTTTCCTCCCCATCTCCTCCTCCTCTTGTCCCCCTTCGTCCCACGCTACACATCACTGCTGTTGCCTGTCTTATAATGCTAATGCACCTAAAACCTTATAGTCTCCTCCCCTCAACGCCTTGATTGCGCCTGTCTGGTGGATTTCGGCTAGATCAGAGAATGTGTCATGTGGATGAACGGTCGATCCCAACCGTGCCATCCTACTCCTTATTGTCTGCTGGGCTACTGCGAGGTGACCAATGAGATAGACCGCAGAGATCAAATACACTACAACACCGTCAAACTCGAGTCTGTCCTGAATCTGGCGACGAGAAGGTGTCAATGCACGACATCAAACTACGAGATCAAAAAAAAATTTAATCCCATAACCAAAAATAAGGCCGAAATTATCTTCTCCGCTTAATCGCCTCTCAGCTTAATCGCAGACTTTTTCCGCAATCCCGAGGAAGGGCGATTAAGCGGAGTCAACTGTACTAAGTTTGCGAACACTCTCATACTTTCCCTTAAAGGGGCAAGGATGGGGGATTGTAAGGCAATATTAGGTGATTAAATTGCCAGCCTGAGTCTAAAATTTAAATCTGGTTTCAGCTACAGCTAATCCTGCTGTAATTAAATTGCCAGCTTGAATTTACATCATTATCATCATCACCACCATCAGCACAGTCATCTTAACGATTTTCTCCTTCATCTTCAACATTGGCATCATTCTTCATTCAAATACAAATGAAACCGTGTATTATAAAATATAAAAAATCCTTTTAAAAAAAAACAAAGCAAAACACATGGTAGTACATTATAATAGTGTTCACAATGGTTAGACAGGTGTTCACAATGGTTGGACAGGTGTTCACAATTCCTGGACAAGTTTTTAAAAAACATGGCAAACCTTGGACAGGTACCTGGCTGCTGCCCATAAGTTTTTAATAAACTATGACTTTATTGGCTGATCTTTGCTGTCCCACCATAATTTCCGCTAAAAAATGTGCGTCTATTAGCTACTTTCGGTTTCTATCTAGGTCTTCCCAGACCGGAGATAAAAGAGGTCAAACGAAGGATACCAATTTTTTTAGGCTATGTGTGTTCGCAGCCGTGACACTACTCTATGTTACATCATTAATATTACCTCAGCGTGCAAGATTTTCAGTGCTATTTGTCCACTTTGTTTGTGACATGAATGCAGTAGGACACAAATTTCACCAACACAACTGAATTTTCTCAAGTTTGCTGCATCCATTAAAAAAACTTCCCTATTATCATCCCTATCACTGTATCAGCTTCTTATTTTTCACCACAAAGTCCTAAAAATTATCATCACCATCATCCATTTTTGACTCAAAAAAAATTTACCTACAATAAAAAAAGAAAAAAATCACACTGATTAACCCCTCAAAATTTTCAGCTTTGTTTGTGTCTCCAAAGAACGGAAACAATGTCCCTTGCCTTGCAACCTGCAGTTTTAAAGAGCAAGTGTCTTAGCTTTGTTGTACAACCATTTCACATGATTGTAACTACAGCAGAGAAAGGACTATGCATATCTGCTGCCACAATTTCAATTGCAGCCATGGTAAAAAAAAAAATTGTTGAACATTTGAGAATCACTAACTGTAATGCTCTTATTTCTTTTCTGGAATCTATAAAAAACATTTAGAGTACACAGTTATGCTTTTCTTGAGAATATGATGTCAGATTAAATCTGGACCACATACAAAGTGAAAAAAAGTTTTACTTTGCTGTATACATTCAATTGTCCCACTAGCTTGACACCATATTACTGCACAACTTGTTGCCTGAATGATCGAACGCATGCCACAAGCAATGCATACAGCATTACCAAACTGCAAACAAACAATATAAATCCTAAAGGTCCAAAGCCAAATAGCAGTGAAAGCATTAGGTATGCAATGGCTATGTGCACCATTGTATGGTAGCTGGCCAAAAAACGCAGACTGATTCTTGCTTGGTGGGACCGTGTGAGTTGAGCAGCACGTTCTGAGATGGGTGACCTAACCTTCTGCTGTCTGTCCTCTGGTGCCCTGGGAGGGATGAGGAATACGCGTGCAAAATGCCCAACAAAGTTTTGGCGCTGGTACAGAGAGTTGAACTGTACACTGAACTGAAATGAACCAAAGAACAGTTAATTGATCTGAAACCCTTCTGTCTTCCTATAGGTGACAAGGTATTTTAGCAAGTAAAAATTCCCTGACAGATAGACTTAATTTACCCAAAGCAAACAACTTAAGAGCTAAGTACTGTAGCAACTTCTTAACATAAAAGTGACACCACAGCAGACTTGTGATTGTAGAGGAAATCAATGGAACAAAACAAAAGTAACAGAAAAGTTAAAAAGACAGTGCATCGCTGTAGGATTCTAAACAGCTAACTCTGAATAACTGAAGAACAAGTTAGCTGTTTAGAATCCTGCAGCAATGCAGTGTCACTTACAATGAAGGAATCTGACACCTTGTCACATATTTGATCATTGCCCTCAATCAGGCATAGCGATTACATTTGGTAAATAACCTTTGTCTTTATATACACAACAACAAGGACTGGTTCTACCGCACAATGATCACGCGCAGTTAAAAAATCATCAAAAGATGTTCAAAAAGTATGCAAAGCATGCTGGATTCATCTATTTTTTTGTTCATATGCGTTTTGAACCAGAAACAGAAAGTGGAGGCACTACACTCTGTATTTACAGATCTATGCGATTTACGTTTTCCTTCCAAAGAAGAGCAGTCCAGGAAATTACTCGCAGTTCTGTCACAATTTTTGTCATTGAACTAAAAACCAAATTTGGGGGCAAATAGGCATTCTAAGGACACTCAGGTTGAGTTCACGGATTTCCATGTTTCTGTGGAAGGATCCCATCCCTGCAGGGTTGGGCACGTTCACGGAAAATCGGGAACTGCGTTCCGTTCTCCGTTCAGTGCCAAAATAGGGAACTGCGTTCCGTTCCCCGTTCAGCCGAGACTTTCAAATTCCGTTCCGTTCACCCGTTCCACGTCTGAGGAACTTAGTTCCGATCTCCGTTCCGTTCCGTTTACTTTTCCCGCCGAAAATAGCACGTGTTTCCGACTGCTGATTTCACAAAGGGAAACGAGGATTTTGATGTTTAATGAATGTTACTCTGTGTGTGAGTATTTTCCATGGAGAAGTTCAGTTTCGGAGGCGCAAGATGTAACTGTTACTTGGTGATGAAGAACATGATACCATTCATCCCTTCCTTAAAGGACCAAAAAAAAAAAAAAACAAAACATCCAGATTCATTTAATAACTCTGAGTAAGTGCAGTGTGCGCCACAAAAACAGAAAAAAATTTGAGCCTCTCCTCCTTCCAGAATTCACTGCAAGTGAGAGAATCTGGAGAAATTACATGTGCACATACCATACATACTTACAATTTCTTATAAATTTGAGGATTTATTTACGATTGCACGAACAAAACAAAAAAAAAAAAAAAAAATAGAGAGATTGTGATATATTCGAGATCATAAAGGCATGAGTCACAATTTTGGACAAAAGTCGCTATTACAGTAAAATCCTGGCATTTCTTGTTCTTAAAGTCGATGTAATCTGTTGCGTGGTTCTGGTTGGTTCTAAACAGGTATTTTTTAAAGGATCCTTGACAAGCAACGCTGCAATTACAATTGCCGACGTCATGTGTATGAAAACCAGTGGGCCGTCTTCCTAACCCACTGCCGCCCTCCGCTTTCTTCGTGTGTACTATATCCCGCCCCTAGTTCTCTAATCCTCCGCCCTTTTCACCTGCCCATCTACGTTACCCAATGAGCCTTTATTTCGCTTTCCATAATTATTTATGGCTTTCAAGTTGGTGTTCAACTGTCAGGCACCACTCACGGTCACGATACAGTCCTCTAGATGGGCGTAGCGTTGTTTCGCGAGAGACGGACTTGAGGCGGTCAAGCCTCCTGACGCAGTCCTGGATACCAGGTGTCATCACGTCTTTATCAGTAAGGAGACACGCTTCACTTGCGATTAAAAGTGATAAGCCAGTCCTTGTTGTGTAATGCGGACGGCAACAGCAGCTTCGTCTCGACGGTCTTATTTACCTGACGCCATAAAAGGGCAGGAGTGACAAACTGATCTTGCCGATTGGAAAAATGACCGTTATGAGGTCGAACGAAGCTGGTGATCCTAGTGCAGCGAGTGCAATAACTGCGGAAAAAATGAAAAAAAAAACCCTGGTCCTGATGTGTGAACGGAATTTGAACGGACTTGAAAATGAACTTAGTTCCGATCCGTTCCCGAAAAATCACGAACTCCGTTCACGATCGCGTTCATAATGAAACAACGAAACTCCGTTCGCGAAACTGGAACTAAGTTCCGGAACTTAGTTCATGTGAACGGAGTTCCACCCAACCCTGCATCCCTGTATATTGCTATCCCTGGGTCTGTTAAGAAAACTTTGATACATGACCAGCCATATTACAACTGAGTAAAGCTAATGACATGTAGCAAAAATATTAGTTTCTCCAGATCAACCTTGTTGACAAACAGAGAGTTACATTTGGGATCTGAACCATAAAATGAGAATGAACGTTAACACAGAAGGCTGAATTGAAGATTTCAAACTTACATAAGAATTGATAAATGAGCAGAAATGGAACAGCATACGAACAAGGGTGGCATTTTCGTAACTTCTCACAGGCAAAAGATCTGGATCACCAACATAGAACTTGTCAAATTTCCTCTCCCTGTTAATCAGCTGAAATGAGAAAACAGTACAGTCGAGTCCGTTTAACTCCAATTCGCTGGGACCACCCTAATGTTAAAGAAATCAGAATTCGACTCACGAATTCCAAGGCGAGTCAACTGAGCGAGCACNNNGGGGGGGGGGGGGGGGGCGCGCGGCAATTCAACAGGGGAAGTAACTAAGATGGCATATTGGGGAAGTATTTTAAATGGGATGTATTTCTTTCTTTAAGAAATCGCTCTGAGTAACAGATTAATAGATGCAGAGGCCGCCGCTTTTTCCACTTGTTCCCAGTTTTTCAAGATCGTAGAAAGCGTGCTAGCGGGAACGCCATACTTCTCAGCTGTGACATTCTTCGACATCACATCCCCTGTCGATTTCCCATGGCATGTTAATATTCGACTCGATGGAAATAGTCTTGAGGGTTCTCTTCATGGGATTAGAGGAAGCCATTATTTAGAGGACAAATTCAACTTAATTTACGTTAAAAATGATAAAGACGAGTCAACCGTATGCAAGCGAGCGAGCACACTGGGGAGGTCATGAGCGCAGCGTCTTGTTTATTTACCGTCACACAGTGCAATGGGCCAGATGCATTACACTGCTGCCGAGATGTTTAATTATCGATCGATTTTTCAGCACCGCCGAGCCCTCCCACATTCTCTTCCCCCCACTGTCTTATTAGAGGTGGTGTTAAATACACACGCCCTACTTATTGTGCTGCGGCTAGTGGCACTCGCAGCATCCAGTTTTATTGCCTCTCTCTATCCGCGGCACCGTCTAGTTTATTTTTCAAGCCGTTGGCGTTGTTTGGTACCGCACGGGGAGGACGCCAGGAGGTGATTTTGCCTCTGTGGCAGCGCCGGGCAGTTGGACTAATCAGAAATGGGCATTAATTACTTCGTCTTATGCAAGGATAATTAACAACGCAAAGAAGGAAAAAAAACTATTATTTCTTTTTCTTTCGACTAATACGTAACTGGAGGAATCCGATTTCGACATACATGGACTCAACTGTAATTCTCTTAAACAGATTAGTGTTAACATTTATATTTCTTAAGAGGTTAATAGGAGCATACAGATATAATGAGGTACAAGTCAAACATGGTAAATCAGCTTTTGACCAGATGTGTAAAATATTTTTTTTTCCCAAATGAAGGCGAAAGCCACATTCATCTGATTGAAACTGAGATTTCAAGCCTAAAATATCTGAATTTCAGAACCACCTATATCGTGGAGTGTCTAAGCCTAGACTATTTCTTCAATTACAATTTCTCACAAAATCATTTCCCTCACCTGTCTCCTCCCCTGCTCTGTGAGTTTCAAGCCCACCTCTGTTTCCACACACTCAGGATACTGGTCACCTGTCTCAGCTAGATACATAGACTCATTGGCTAAGGATGTGCTGGGGCACTGACTGATGGAAGTGAGAGACACACTCTGTGGTTTGGGAATCTGGGGATTGTTATCAAGTAATGCTAGCTAGAAACTGTCAGGGCACGCCACAAGGAGGAAAGCAGCAGTTTTCCCTAGATTTCAAAATCACATGCTCTTTCCACATAAAATTAGAAATGCCTTCCCCTGAAGGCACCAGTAAGGGGAATTTTCCCTCTGGTTGTGGTGTCAGAAGTGAGTAAGGAAGTCTTGAGAAAAAAATCATATCTGCAGATCTAGGCCTGGATTAAGACTTTCTTCTTCATTACACCATCACCATCTGGACTATTGCTGTTCAGCTCAGTGCCATATGGTGATCTTTTATAGTCTAGATTTTATTGCTGAAACTGATCAATTTAACATTGTTTTTTTTACAAAACAGGCAAACTCTAAATTCTGTGGATCAGTAAAATTATTAGATCTATCATATCAATTTATTACTCTAGGCCTTCACATCTGAACCTGTCCCAGCAGATAACTTGTAACATATAAACACTTCAGTGACTTCCATAAAATTTACTTGTAAAGATAATTTCCGGAATGGTTCAGGGGAATGTTTTTGGTTCCTGCTCTAGTATGAGAGAGCCACTGAGCCGAACTTAGACGCCTTGTGTACATACTGTGTTGTTAAATCATTTGACAATTAGGGATAAATCAAAAGCAGGATGCCAGACTTCGCTCTCTCAGAGCCAAATACCAGATTTTTGGCTCTTTTTAAAAGTCCTTGTCTCCTAAATAATTGACTGGCTCTTAGGCTCTTTTCTGGTCCAAGAGACTTAAGGTCAAAACTGACTACTTTCCCCATATAAAAAGGTTTTGGGCTTCTCTCTAACTATCCAATATTTCAAGTGATCAGGCTGCTGCCCAGTGAAAACATATCAAAGAAATATCTCTCTTTAACAATATTTTTTTTTTATTAGGTTGCCCTAGTGTATGTAGAAATGTTTATGATAATCCTAAACCTCATGTTTATCTTATAGATAGATAGTTATAAAATGCATAGACAGTTCTTATTTTATGCCAAAACGTAACCCTTAGTAAGCTCTTTCCAGACACCGTTTGACTCTTTTTCATATATGCGATTTGGCTCCACTCAAAAAAAGTCTGGCAACCTTGACTGGAAGTTCATACTATGGCAGCAGCGTTCATTTGTGGTTTCAAATTTGTGGCAATCATCTATGATTTCATGTTTATTAGTGAAAGATCTTTTCAACAGCCTTGTGTCAGTGAGGATGTGGCAAAAAGCAACAGTGGTTGGTAAACTAATGACTATGGCAAAGACATAAGTATAGCAAACACCACTCACAAGTCAGCGCATTGCCTCTTGTCGCTTCTGCATAAATCATAAAAATCTTGGCTTGCCTAAAGATAACAACGTCCGCTGGCACAAATTTAACTTCCTGTTGCATGCCATCTCCAAGATTACCCTTTTTTCAAAATGGGACTAGAGACAGCCTACCAAACGTAGCCGTATACGTGCATGAAGCAAATTTTACTAAGCAAACTGGGCACATTGGCTGATAGTTCAACCTGGGTAGGCAATTTGTGGAAAATTTTCGATATGTGGAAAACTGCTGGTCTACTACAAAGTCCTGCAAAATGCAGAAGAGCAGACATCTCTGTAAAATACATGCTATTAGTGTGGTCTACCTAACACTGGCTTTTATTTGCTTGTGCATGAAAAGAGGTTTGAAACACAATTCTTAAAATTTATTTTTCTGAAAAGACAGACAAATATTTGTTTCTATCTATCTAATTCACTGAAAGGTCAAGAAATTCAAGTCTATAAATGATGAAAAATAATCTTGGCTATAAAAAAATTTAACCATTTCCACCTTTCGTCAGAGCAGAGCAAATTTTGATGGATTACAATATTAGCAAAGCAAACACGTGAGACAAAATACACTTTATTACTCTTTACAGAAATTTCCTCTCGAATAAGTGTGAGATCAAGTTAATGACAGATATGGCTTTCCATGTACATGCCTGGCATGAAAACACAGTCATATGTACCTATGCTTACACTCCTTTGACCCACAAAGATGCAAACACAGAGACAGGCAGATGCATGCATGCACACATTCACGACACATGTATCTGCTCTATATTGACAGTGCGCAGCGTATTTGACGCAGATGGGACGAAAGACCTAGGGTATCTTTACATTTCTGAGGCTGTATAAAATATATCAGAACATGATGACACCCTCACTCAGCTATACACAAACTCTCATGGATAAATGTTGCTGAACTTTTCCCTGACTTGATTTCACTCTAACTTGCAAAAATCCTGTATTCTTATGCTCCATTTCTCCACCTTACAAATTAAACTCACAGAGAATATGTTACAGAAGTTGTGGATGGCTTGCTCTAAGTGTGCTGGCAAGCGTTTGTATTCTGGAGATGAAAACATGTCAAAAGTGCCTCCTGAGCCAAAGAGGGAGGCAAAAAATCCCAAACTTTTGTCTGGCTTGGTATCACTGGAACCACTGGAATGTTGACATCTCACAGTCTCAAGAGCACCACTCAGCTGGGCTATCACTTTCATCATCTGGTTGTATGGAGGAGAAGTAAAGTAATATATCAGTCTACATGATACATACGTGTCTATCAAGTAAAAAACTTGCATCAATCAAAGTACAGTGGAACCCGCTTAAGCGGGACACGCGTGAGCGGGACACCCGCTTAAGTGAGACGAATGCCTGGGGAACGGAATTTTTGCTATTTAAATCTATACGCGTGAGCGGGACGGCAACCCGCTTAAGCGAGATGACTTGAAACCAAATTTCCGTAATATACACGCTGTTATTGACAGGAATGCTGCAAATTGTCACTATCGTACTGTGTCTTAGTGCTTGTTTACCTTTGCCCATCAGCTGAAAACCTGAGACCTACAAAGAAGCTTGTACCGACGGCCCTGATGACCCCCCCCCCTTTACGTTACGTGAGAAGTGATTGACACTACCTCCCCATAGCCCTCTGTCAGGCAGTTGACCCTTCTGCGCATGCATGGACGAATCAGAGCGGACATCCTAGCCGCTGGTCATTTGGTCATTTAACCCGCGCAAGCATTAACGAATCAAGATTAAGTAAGCCCCGCCCCCTGTCAGCCACACTGTATCCTTTCTTCAGCTTAGGCAGTGATCGACACTTACGAGCCTTACCTGCGCTATTGCACAACACTCAGCCAGGGTGT
>JAWQUT010000928.1:34929-63444 GCA_033807755.1 Ellobium chinense
CACTGGCTAGACAGCTTGGCCATGTGGCGAGAACGTATTTGACGTAAGCTTATGGCCGCCACGCGCGCAGTGGTTGTAACAATTCGGACTTTGGATAATGTAACCCTGTGGGTTGTCTGGGGCCAGCAGAGGTGTTATATCATTATGACAGACACTTGAAAGACTGTTTTATTGGAATAGTAGGGTATCATATGATTTAATACGGTCTGTAGGACGGTTCAGTCTTCCTTTAAGCGGGTTCCACTGTACTGCATTTTTATGCAGTCAGACCAGAAAACCATGAATTTGATATTACCTGTTTTTTCTCTAGATGGGTGATATAACACAGTGGAACTTGGAAATGAGGTGGTTGGAACCAAAACTGTACCATTTTAACCATGTCCTGTTGTTCTTGAAAGGAAGATGGAGACAATAGAAGTAGCACTAACCCGAATTGTAATCATATGATTCATTTGCAAACATGCAGACTTCACTTTGGTCAAGCTATGTGCAATCACTACAGATGTAACCTATGATGACTAGGGTAGTCAGACTGGAAACACTGAGCAAGATGACTTTTATCCATGTAAAGGCTGTCAAATCAGCGTAGCTTACTAAATACAAAAACCTGTAGGAGGATGATGCAGTTAAGCTTTAACAGCCATGTTTCCGCACTTTCATGTCCGTTACAAAAAGATTATATATTTTACCTATTTATATCAAAGAATATGAGGAATGAGGATTGAGTTTATGGCTGACACATCTGAAATAACCAGGTTCCATTGCATTATACCTATATGTATGACAAAATCATGAAGGTTTACTCGTTCTCTGGCAACACAGCCAAATTATGCCAATGATACCTGCTGGCTCAAGTCTGCACTGTAGTTGATATACACTGACCTTTGCAATTGGGGGGCATCATTAAAAATTTAAAAAGAAGGAAAGTAATGCCTTTACTGAAGATATCACTGAACTTTCAGCCCAGATGAGATCTAAATCTATGCCATCTGATCGTTACTGCCTGATGGCAAGCCATACCTACAATTTACAAATGGTCACAGATATTGTCTCAACTCGATTGGATTTGTTTTCATGTTTCAAATACTACATATTTTGTCACCAACTTTCTGTATCCAAACATCCAGAGGGATAGTATTAGTAAACTTATGATCTGCAAAGTTTCTTAGCAGTCTGAAATGTTTTAGTCCTGAAATTCAGGAAAATAGCACTCCAATGTGAATTTATGAATGAATTCAAGAAAGTGAAGTATCCATGATGTCTCTTCCTTTATTCCCCAGCAGGCCTTTAATGGCCCAGCCAGGTGCAAGTTTTGTTTCTATAGCTCGTCTGATTACTTTTCTATAAGCTTCAAAAAAACTTGTAAATTTTTTTAACAAGAGTTATTTTTTGGGGGGGTTTATTTCTCAGCACCAACAAAACTGAAAGTCCACAAGATTTCCTAAGGCTTTAATTATGACACTGGAACCACCAAGAAAATACTTCATGATCACTTGGAAAAACACAACCTGAAAAAGGACTACCTTTCGGCAAAAGGAACTTGCATACAAAATTTCATAAAATTCTGGGAAGAAATAGCCAAGGAATGACTCTTCAAAACTAGAATGTTTTTTTTTCTTTAGTATTAGATTGGAAGTAGTGTAAAAATAATTGTTCTTCACATGTATAATTTTATTTACTTTTAGATGCCACAATTCTTTAAGGGATCAAGATGTGCACTAACGCCAAAAATACTATTGTCTCGGTCAAAGACACAGTCCAGCCAGAATACTCCGTAAGACGTCATTGACAGAGACCTCCTGTGTCTCTCTGTGGGCGACATTGTACTTTTTCTGTCTGTGAATAAGTCTACCTACAGTGCCTACCAAACTAATTTCGCAAAGAAAGAGCATCGTTCAGTTCTGGCATCCTTGTATTTTATGACGCAATAAGGAGGCTTAAGTGACCGGGTCTTGGCCCTTGCACTAAGAGTTATTCCCCTTACCTCAGCTCGTGGCAAAGATGATGATGTCATTTAAGTTCGAGCAGCTACACACAACTCTATCTGGTGACATATTATTCAGCTTTCAATTAAGGTTCTGGTCATCCAGATACAAAAGTGAAGTTCAAGCGTGTAAATCTGATAATGTATTCTGCATTTTTATTGCCTCAGCATGATTTTGCATGACACATCTGCTGCTTCCGGTAGAATAAAAGATTCATGCCGATGTGTTATCACCTGTCCGCGTTGCACTGACTAGACAGCTTGGCCATGCGGCTGGAACATGTCTGACGTAAGCTTGTGGCAGCCACATGCACAGTGGGTGTTAAGAATTCAGAATTTGCATAGTATGACCTTGTGGACAGTCTAAGGCTGGCCGAGGTGTAACATCATATTGACAGACACTTGAAATTAAATGAAAGGGTATCATATGGTTTAACATAATCTGTAAGACCTTCCAACCTTCCTTTAATCTTTATTTGAAGGAATTAATACCAAAAATAAATCTCTGACTCATATTTTCACAATGAAATAAACTTACTGAACTTTGAAAAAAACATCCTGAAAATGTAACTGTCTGAGCAAAATTAGAAGAAGTCACCATAAAAAGTGACCATTTGTACATAAATGAGTGGCTAACTGGAATAAAGGCATTTAAAAAGCACAACAGAATGACACAAAATATATACGATTAGTTTGCAGAGGATGAAGGTACTCACATTATATTTCACTGGCTCACTGAAGAAAGGCACATACTGGAAGTTTGGGCCCTCTAGCTCAATCATTTGAGAAGGCAGACTGTAGGCTAGAGGCACGTTCTGACTGCTCAAATAGCTCTCACCTAGATCTGGGCGCTGGTTCAGGCTTCCAAATAACTCTTGCTCAGCTGAAGAAGCAATATATGGCCAGGTTCACAAGAAGAGCTAGGAATGGCCCAAACTGAACCTGACCAAATGAAACATGCCCTACATCGATTCTAAAGCCAGTGATATCTTTGTTAAGTATGCCTAGTTGGTATGCCTCTTAAAAAGATACTTCCTTTGAGTTCAACGTAAGCAGTCTCTGCATGGTTACTACATTGTAACTCTTTTTAGAAATATCAAGATCTGGATGCAGAAAGTGTTGCTTTTAGTAAAAGCTCATAACTTGCTATTTGAGGACACTTCATGTAAAAAGTGCTAACTCAGGTTTGCCTCGCATTTCGTAAGCACCATTTCTTTTAACTGTCAGGTTATTTTGCGCTAAAGGAAACTCATTTCATGTATGTGCAGATTATTTCAAGGGAAACTACTTCTGGCTGAATGATGCTGACAGATCATTTAACTCTGTGGTTTTCCTGGTGCCACAAGATTCCACAAAACACTGTGCAAAATTTCTAGCTTCTGACTTTATAGAAATGATTGTCCCTAAAGGCATAATTGTGAATAGGATTATGTACTATGTAATTTCTGCAGTGGGAGATAACCATGCAGGTTTCAGATACCTATTAGAAGGACAAATCACCTATTTAGTACAACCCAACTGATCTGCCAATATATAAAATCTCCCTTTCTTGGGCCCTGCCAGCCAGTGTCAGGGTGTAGAAATATGTAAAATGACCTGTGATCTACATAAGCTTCCAATTTTAAAGTTTCAGGTACAATTTGAGCCTTTGTAGGACTATGTATTAGCATTTGGTCAAATCCAGCCTAGTGAAAAATTGGGGACCAAATCAGAATTTCAAGTGACCTTTTTTGAAAATGATTTGTGAAAAATTTTGGTCACTGACCTCACTTTTTCTTTCTCATAAAAAATTGGGAAAAATTTAACTACTTTAACCTCAATGGCAGAAATTTCCCCACATCACAGAGGTATTTGTAGAAAAAAAAAATGTTAACATAATAACAGGATCAAAAGAAGATTTTTCTTTAACAATAGGTTCCAATAACCTTAACCAACAGCTAGTGTCTGGCATGTATCCACTTGGAAACACAATGTTTACATTATGGCAGATTAAGGGGGTCATCTAGACTATCCGGACAGTATCTGAAACTTCCTCTCCCCCTGTGGCCTTCCCTAGGCCCCCCCCCCNCCCCACCCTCCGATCCAGCCTATGTGGAATTTAGATATTGATCTATGTGCTGCAGATTCAGTTTTTTTTTTCATTTTTCTCATTCTGTCCTCTCCTTCACTCTCATTTGCCTCCCACCTCCACCCTTTGACACACACATCCACTGTTGGCAAGAAATGAAATAAAAATCACTAATTTTTGAAAATTTAAAATTTCATTCCTTCCTTCTTCCCTCCCACCCTCCACATCAACCTCCATCCCCAACGTCCACCCTCACCCTTAAGAAAATTCACCACCCCCACCCCTTCTCAGCCCACCCCACAGGCTCACATGGTGTGTCAAAGGAAGCTGCATTATCTTTAAATTCTTTTGGGCAGATGCACCAAACTTTTGTTTCTCCAGGGATTTCTTCCGCAACCAATAACAAAATGCCCTTTTGCAAAATGCCAACATCATCACTTTTCGGTTTTAAATGTGTAGTTACAAGTGGATTTGACCACGTAGGCTTGCAAATATGGTCAACTAAAAATCATCTGCTCATGCCAAGTTGTTTACATGGACACAATGACCAGCAAAGCGAGGGTCACTTTCCCCCCTTCCCACTCAGGTCACTTTTCTCTGACCATTCCCTACTAGTTCCCCTCCAAACAGGCTACCATGGGAAAATTTTAGGGTTGAACTGTAGGTTCATGGGAGCTTTCAAAGTAGCATAGGGTATGTTATCAAGAGAAATGGCTATTTTGAGAGGTATCAAACTCTAAATTGGACCATAAGAATGATCTGAGACCGATATTTCAGCAAGATTAGCACAATTTTGTGGGGAGATGAATATGCATATTTCTCCAGGGAACTGCCAAAGGCTATCAACACGCCAGTGAATCAAACTACTGAAATTTTTCTGTGTCCCTCTGCAAATATACCTTATCACAGGAATATCAATCTCTGTTGTTGAAGAAGCAAGACAGAGACACCCCAACAGTAAAGAATTCATCACTATTGAGTACTCAAAACATATGTAGGAAATAATTTAGATATGGGGAGTGGTTAAGGTTCTTGGCCCTATTAGAAGGGCAAGTTACTCATTTTGTACAACCCAATTAATCCTCTAATATATAAAATCCCCCCTTTTTTGGGACCCAGCTAACCAGTGTCAGGGTGTAGGAATGTGTAAAATGACCTGTAATCTAAATAAAGCATCCAGTCTTGAAGTTTCATGTACAATTTGGACCTTCTAGTTAGATAAAAAAAAAGATAAAAGTGTGTAGGCCTATGTATCAGCATGCAGTCAAAACCAGCCAAATGAAAAATTGGGAACCAAATCAGAATTCAAGGTGACCTCTTTTGAAGGAGATTTAAGAAAAAGTTTGGGTATTGACCCCCCCCCCCCCCNCCCCCCTTTTCTTCCCCTTAAAAGATCATGCAAAAGAAGTACTTTGACCTCCATGGGAAAAATTTCCCAAAATCACAGTGGTATTGTTAATAGGGCTGAAAGAAGAAAAAACAATAGGTTTCAATAACCTATAGAAATCAAGGGAAGTCATTTCAAAATTGGATGAAGTATAATCTTTAACCATATATAGCCATGTCATTTCAGTGGCTGGCATACAAAATTTAAAAAAGATGTGGCAATATAAAGCACTCATTGCACACATGAAATGAAAAGACTAAAACTATTGGTTCGCATGACACACACATCAAAATTAAATGGCAAGCACTGCAAATGGCTTATACCGACAAGTTTTATGTGTTGCAAATGTCATCAGTGTGAACTGTGGTATACAATGCTCACTGTGTGGCACTCAGGACTTATCAGTTTACCGAAAAGCTTGTGACAGTGTGAAAATCTTAAAGAAAGGCTGCACCATCCTACAGACCATATTAAATCATACGATACCCTATTATTCCAATAAAACCATCTTTCATGTGTCTGTCATATGGATATAACATCTTTGCTGGCTCCATACAACCCACAAGGTTACATTATCCAAAGTCCGAATTGTTATAACCACTGCATGCGTGGCGGCCATAACCTTACATCAAATATGTTCTTGCCACATGGCCAAGCTGTCTAGCCAATGCCCTGCAGACGGTTGATAGCATGTTGGTATGAATGTTTTAAGTCTTATGTGAACAGTAGTTATGCAAACAATATCATGCTGAGGCAATAAAAATGCAGAGTACTTTTTCTGGCTTAAACTATCAAACTTTATGTTTGAATTTGGATGACCAGAACCTTAATTAAAAGCTGAATAATATGTTGTCAGGTAGAGGTGTCTGTAACTGCTGGAACGTAAGTGATGTCAGCGTTTTTGCCACAGGCTTCTGCTGATCAAGGAAGGGGAATAATTCTGGACGCAAGGACTAAAACTCGGTAACTCTAGCTCTCCATATTGAGTCACATTATATACGCCCACAGTTACAGAACAATGCTTTTTCTTTGCAAAATTGACTCGGTGGGCACCACAGGTGTTTAGAGAAAGAAAGTATTGAAACACAGAAAGTTAATTTTGATGTGTGTGTCCTGCTTCAAAGCAGTCACTTATGCATAGAAAACAGTCTCTTTTGATGGTAGGCTGGAAAATGTCTATCCTAGACTGAAAGTATGAATATATCAGCCAATGGAGCAGCAATATGTATCTCTTCGCTGGATGTAGAAGTGCCATTGTTACTTAGTGTCTTTCTTAAACAAAATTCTAGAGATTTGGATCAAGGAAAACAATATAAGTTTAACTGTGTGTTGTATCTTTTCAAGCACTGTGGCAGTCTAGGAGGAGATCACTGCGGATATTAAAGGAAAATAGCAAGGATAAAGTATTTTGCAAGGAAAAGCAATAAACCATTTACATGCCTCTAATGACAATTACCTGCTTAATATTAATCTACAATTTGGAGATGCAGGGTAGGACAGTGAGGCAGCATACAGCACAGATTACACAGGGTAGAAAACTATAATCAGATATATAAATGTTCACACTTTTACGTCATCAGCCTAGTTTTTCCTCAGTCAGATTTCATATTTGTTCTTCTTGGGACTCACTGAATTTTTCAAAACCAGCACTTTAGACTGGATGCATTAATTTCAGTGTTATCATTTGAAAGTTTAATCAGCGCCAGTTGAAACCTGATATAACAGGGACTATGGGACTAGAGCAAAATCCCTGTTATATCAGATTCCTGTTAAATCAGATAACCAAGGGAAATAAGCAAACACGGTTTGTAGTTGTCATCACTCTTGATCTAGTAGCTTCCTTGCAAAGTGTAAACAATGCTGGACGCCAGTGCATCATGTTAAGTATGGTCATCCCTTTTATTTGCCTTCTGCAAAGGGGACATGGTAGTTGGCCAGTGTGGCATCTAGTATGCCCTGTGGTAGTCAGCCATGGTCCAATAGTGCGCCCAGGAACTTCTGTTTTGAAAAACTGTAATAGAGATTCTCTCTAAGAAGTTTAAACACCGCCATGTTCAGTAATACAATCTCTTTGATTGTCTTCTGCCATATGAACCCCGGCGACTGGCCTATATGGCTTTTAAAATTTCCTGGTTGGCCATGGCCAGAAATGCTAGTTGTCATCACTTTTGTATTGATCAAGATGGATGGCTCCATACGGAAACAGTGCACAGCTATACAACAGCTCAAAAACGCCCCATAACAGTGCTTTGCTGCTTAGACAGTGTATATCAAATACAGATCATGTCTTACATGCATTCAAGCGCATCTTTTTCATCAGTACATTGCGATAAAAGTAAATAGACATGGTCCAGACATTGTTTACTTTCGATTGCCTTCACACTAGGCTAGCATTAGTTGCGCTAGCCTTGCTCGCGTGATCGTGTTTTCGTTCGCTGGACTGCACTGCATAATGAGTAATGCTAAACCTGCATGCAAAAGTACACAAGAGCTAAAATCCACTTTTTTTTTATTACTTGACTGTGTCTCGGTATCCCTGTTATAACCAGTTTAGCTTTCGTGGTGCCCTGTTATGGCCGATATATTTTACTAAAGATAAAGAGGGAAAAAAAATGGGGATTTGAATCCCTGTTATAGCCGGATCCCTGTTATACCAGGGCCTGTTATAAATGGTTTTGACTGTAGTTAGGCTGATGTTTAGAGGGGCTTCTGTTATTTCACAATATTTATCCTTTAACAACTGTTGTTTCCTTGATCCAAACCTTCAGAATATGGTGTGACAGAGACGAGACATCAAGTAACAATGATATCTCTGTATCCAGTGAAGAAATACAAATTCCATCCCATTAACTGACTAATCTTATATTTTAAGTACATTCTTGAAAAATTACTAGTCTAACATCAAAAGAGATTGTCATATATTTTATCTGTAAGTGACTGCTTTAAAATTTCCTCAACATCATAAGCACCTATTTCAAGTGATGACTGTCCTGTGTACCAGCTGCCTTTGATATGGGCAAATTTCCTCTGTTCACAGTGGACTTTCACAAGGCTGAGACTTATATCTTGTCAGCATAAGCTAATTTGTATTATGGCATTTATAAATGTCAAGAGAACCAGAAGTTTCATTCTATATGTCACTTAAGAATAGAAAATGATTTATGTTGACAACATTCTGTATTTACTTTTGACTGACAGTAATTGAAATAATATGCTAAAATACTTTCTATCTTATTGTTACTACACTTGATTGCAAAAGAGTGCTTGGTTACCTCCAAGGTGGAAATTTCATCATTATATTTCTCACCAAGATATCTTTTGGGGGAATCTTTTCTATAACGCCACAGCCTCAAAATGTTACACAGTGTTTACTGGGACTGTGTGGCACCACAAAAACCACAGAGCTAATTGATCTGGCAAAATTTCATTTTCTTGACACTCCCTAATGCCCAGCCTAATGTATCTCATCCCTCTTTCTCTCTTTCTCATATACACTAAGTCACATAATAATCATACTTTTCTTTCAAATTTGGTCACATGCTATCCCAAGTATTCTCATAATAAATTTTCTAACTAAATGACCTCAGTCAAATGCAAGGCAAAAAAAAAAAATGTGATTTCTCAAGCCCTTCTATTCATAAAATCCCCTCTTCTTCCCCCCCACCCCAAAAAAAACCACAACACTCCTTCCCTTCCCCCTTCCCCATATACATACACCCAGAAAATTTAATATGTCTAGCAAAGGCTTCAACTTACCTTTAAAGATCAAATTTGGCAAATTTGGTAGACTCAGAATCTGCAATTAATACAAATATTCATTCACTATGAAGTACCAAAAGAAATTTTATTGACCCATGTGCACAAAAAAATATGAAAATATAAAGATAACAAAAAAGGTGGACCTATACAGAATGCAGAGAATATATAAACAGACAGAAGTGCATGCAATGAATGAGATAGGCAACTGGAGTTGCTGGAAAGAAATCAGGGACTGGATAGTGTAGAAAACATGAAACAGGATGCAAATATAAAAACAATCGACTCTAGGTAACAGGGGTGCAACTTCACAGGCCCCATCTGTGATAAAAGAAAATAAAACTAAGACATTTCAATCCTCTGAATAGGAGGACTGATAAAAATTCCACATTCCACAACTTGTGCTGAAGCTACAAAGGTTACATTTACTCCAAGATGGTGAAAACATTATTTTTTTTCCCGGGATTCTCATATCCTTAACCCACCACTTCTTTAGGCCCATGTGCGCAGTGAGTTTGCAAAAGATGCTTGGTGGTTAAAAATCACTGTGCATTAGTCAAATAACATCAACAAATTATACTTTCTGTGATATATCATTTCAGTAAATTTCACATAATTCCCATCACCTGCTGCAGACAAGTTTTACGCCAAAAGATGTTTCGTTTGACTATGGCATCAGCCAGGAAAACTTTTATTGTCAGCAAGAGTGTGATGCAAGAGAACAGAGGATGTGACTTGCTGTCGAATTCAGTGTGCAGTATGATGTGCATATAGCTGACAATATTGCTCACCAAATCTTATAGTGTACTAACTAGTGTATCATTGAATTTAGCTGAAGCAGGCTATCTGTTACTCAGCACAAAGATACCACAGTAAAGAGAACCTCTCTGAGGTAAACGGAAAGAGACAATTTGAAGAGAATAAAACTGGCAAGAGAAAAGACAAATTTTAATAATACAGCTTAAAGGAGTTTCGTCAAATTTACCCTCGACACTCGGTACACCATGTAGGCACTGTAAGGAGATGTCAAGTCCATTCTGTAGATGCGGGGGATGAACTCACAAGTTAACACTGTGTAGAATAGCAAGTTATCTTCCACAAAATGTTCCCTGTGGGACACAAATTCATTGCTGCCATCAGCTTTAGCATAAGTATCATTCAAACCTCTCAGAGCTCAAAGAGTATTGAGCTTTTCTGATTGTCCAGATACCAAAATCTATTTCATTTATCCTCTCTCTCTCTCTCTCTCTTTCTCTCTCGCTCTCGTTCTGTTCAAATCTTATTATACCACCAATCCTGGAATTCTACCAAAATTGGCATTACGTCAAGGTTGGCAGTATAAAGAGGTTCAAATCCATGTGAATTTGTTGCCTTAAACCCCAAACAACATCTGATTTAGCCATTCTGAGACCACTTTCTTGAAACTTCAAGGAAATTCAAGTCCACTTTCATCAAGTACTTCATTATCCCAATTTAACTAAGTTAAAATAAGTGACAGTGACTGCCAGAGAGGAGAAGGATCACTGATAGTTAAAAGCTGAATGTATGAGAGGTGTCAGTCAATAGGCCTTCAGTCCTGCCCCCGTCACTCATTGTTGTTTTTGGCCCTTTGACTGAAGAGTAGATCTAAACCCAAGAAGTGGCACCACATTGACATTACATTTAAAACAGGTATGATGCATGTCCAAAGTTAATCGAAAGTACAGTTAACACCGCTTCATCGCAACTCATCAGGAGCATGAGAAAAGTAACAATTATCATATCGTTATTACATTTTCACATTTCTGGGTCTGTGACTCTTTATTCAACCAATGTCAGGTGATGGACTCAGCAAGTGTACTTTATCTGTTCTGCTTTTCCATAGTGGCAGTTGATGATGCTGGGCTAGTGTAGTTCTAAGGTTTGTCAGAGTTCATGAAGGGTTGGGCAGTCAAGCAGATGGTGTTTGAATGTTTCATATGCATGAGGACACCTCATACAATTTGGTGGTTTCTGAGGTTTCTGTTAAGGTTATAGAGGTTATAGTGGTTCAGTCCAGATGCTGTGACTTTAGCTGATAGATAGTGTCCCTCTTGATTTTACTTGTGAATGTCATTGTTGGGTCTTGGATGAGACATTCCTTTGTACCTGGCTCTTCCAGTAGCATTTACATGTTGTTAATATGCTATATTATGGCTAATATGCGGAGTCCTTGCTCATAGGCAACATAAAACAGCCATGATTCTATAGACAGTCTGTGTTATTCCATGAATATGCAATCATTACTGAAATAACACGATTGCCTTGGTAAAACAATGATTGGGCCAGCCACAGGCAACAGTTCCAAAATCTAAGACTTTATCACTGGACTGTGAGGCCTAAGCACAAACAAACTGCTAATACATGATTTATTTCAACCAGAAGCATTAGATCCACATTAGTCTTGAAAACGCTCGAATTCTGAGTGAGACAGTTCTACTGCAACAGCATTTTTTCGTTGTTTCCAGGTTTGTTATAATCCATTTATTTTAGCAACAGCAGAGGGGAGAAGAAAGAGGAAAATTAGACTTCTGCCAATAAGTGGATTCCTGTCATGACAGTGACCATTATAAATGGGTTCTAAAGTGACAAAGAAACACAGTGTAATTGATTGTTTAATGCTTACCACTTGTCATCCACATATTTATTAAGCTCAGTATCAGAATGCTGAACCTCCACTGCTGTCCTTTTGCTAAAATCCATGTATCGCCAAGGCTGAATGTAGCTCAACCACGTCTCTAACACCTTAAAAGAAAAATTGGACTGTAGATCTAGTAAAAAATCTCATAGTGGGTGATTTTAGACTGGTAAAAGCAATAATAAATACTGAAATATTAAGATTCTACAGCTGAAAGACTGTTAGCTTTTTCGGCATAATACACGTCAACACATGAGAGTTTTCATAGCCTACCAAGAATTTTTGCCTATCAAGAATGCCTGAAGTAAAACTTTGCTTTTTCCAGTTTCAGAAAATTTTACTGCTCTCTGCTGACTGAAAGTAGTTTATCACTGGTAATAAAATAATTTCGGAGGCAAGGAACTCTTCACACTCTATTCAGACATTTAAACATAAATACTGTTAGATCAGCAACAACATCCTTAAATATGAGCTTCCATGTGGATCATTACTCACCATTCTGAAACACGAATCTAGTGGCCATCGATCGAAAGCATGCCTCAGGAAAGTATACAGTTTCTTCTGAAGAATATGGGGAATGACTGATCTGAAAATACACACATTTATTTAGACTGGATCAAGCTGAGATGAATAACAAATACGCCTATAATTCTATTTCTAAGCTTATCCACTGATCCACGGTCCTATTTTCTAGTACTGGTTTCAATTAACAACATCCAAACTAAAATCCATCTCAACTGACAATTATGTGCCAGGCTCATTCCATCCAATTTCTTTTTCTCTAAAGATGCACCCAAAACTGACTGGTTTGCAATATAAAGATGTAAGATGTCTGGAAGCAAAGCATCACTGACTGAAGAACATTTCAGATACAAGGTATTTAAGCAATTTACTTTTTCATGAAGCAGAGTGATTTACACTTGAATACACCTAGTACAAACTTCACAGAACTCAATAAGTATTTTGCATTAAGCCTATTTCAGATTATCATGACAAGGGAAGATTGCTTGATGAACCCTTACAAATACCAGCCCATTATTAACATCATGTCAAGAGGCAAAACTTGACATGGATGACACAAGAAGTTGTATAATGCAAGAGGTGCACTGTGGGCAATAGTAGGCGATGCATTAAAACTTAAAGGCAGGCGATGACAATCTGACAAATAAAGAGTAAAAATAGTGTATTCAGTCCAGTTCTTTACACTGCAAAAGCACTGGGTTTCAAGAAGAACCATACTGCAATGGTTAGTAACGAAAAGCAAGCTTAAATTTGTAAAACGGATGTAAGGGCCACTTGTGCCAGAGCTGATATATTGCAAGAAAGAGGGCGACCAAGGTTTTTCTGAACAGATGGGGTGACAGAGGATTTATACTAGCAAATCTTATAACCACACTATATTTCTTTTGGGTTGACATAAACCTTTATAGTGAAAGTATATTAAAAGAGATAGTTTTTAAATACCTTATCAATTACTGGATTAAATATTGGATTGAATTTGTGGTGCTACTGGTGCTACTGTTTGCTACAAATAATGAGATGTTCAGGCACTGCTCCCATGCACTTGTCAGCCCTATGAAGCTGTAAGAAAAGTCACACTCAAAGCCATGAGGAATAGCTGTGATCAATTTGGTGTGTGACATTCTTAAACATCAACATATAGTTGACACTGGGATCTTTGTGTTCCAATTGTCATTGCTGCTGTCTAGGCTGCCATCAGCAAGGAACTCTGACAGCAATATATGACGCTCTAGTGCAAGTACAAATGATTTACAGGGCCAGGGGTAACTTTTGCTGGTCCTTGTTGCCCTAATCACTGACTCAGCTTCGATCTAGGCATGTGGCTACAAATTGAATATCTTGAAACCTTCTTGATCACCATTCCTCTCACGAGAATTATAATGGCTTGCTACTGCTCTTATCTCGACACTCATGACATGATCAAAAGATCTAAAAATTTCAGTTTTAATAAAACTGATCCTAGTGTTTTGCTCAAATATGCTTAAACACCATGTACATCATATTTTTTCAACCTTTTCAAGAATCAGAATCAACAAAAACATTAATTTTCATTTGTTCCGTGTAAAATTTTTAATGTGTTTCAATGTAATGGAAGAAACAAACAACATCACTCATAGGCAATCAGGGTTTGAATGTTGCCAACTTGCACAAACTATAAAACACTCATGCTTTTGGGGAATTTTTATTGCTCATTACTGAAGAAACGCTTGTAGGTAGTCACATTTTGTTATATGCATAATGAAATATATCCAGGGAATGCTGGGATTTATAAAACATTTTGTTACAGGCTTGTTTCATATTAAGTATTTCTGTAATAAACACATTCAAGGAATACAATTTACACTACACAGTGAAAGTGCATGTACATTTAAAATCTCATTAAAAAACATTTTTTAAGACTTGTTTCTGTAGAACTGACTTCCATTCATCATTAATCATAATAGTAACTTGTCAATTATCTCGAAGAGCATTAAAAAAAAAAATTTAGCTACCTTTCAAGATCTCCTTAATAAACAGTATCAATGTCATTTGCTATACCATCCATGTGACAACAGTTTCATTCAATGTGCCTGAGGGCTAAAATTCTTGAAATCCTGCCATTTGCAATTGCTAGAAAGCAAAGTTTTGCATAGTCTCAAGGTTTGTTCCATTTCCAATCAAACAGATGTACCCAGTATGGAAATTTGCACATTAATACAACTTAAAAATGCTATCATTCTACAGCTTACAAGAAAATTTACTTTTGCCAGTACAGAGAGCATCACCACAAGGGACTTATAAATTATCCATATATCTTTCATCATACTTCTGTCCATAAAGTTTACCAATTAAATGAGGTGCGGAAGGGGACAATAAAATGACATATTAACATACTTTACTCTTTTCTAAAGTTTCAATGCCAAATGAAATGTTTATGTACAAGATGAATAAGCAAACCTTTTGAACTGGTCTAAAGGGGAGTGTACTGACTGTTGGTAAGGAGAGGTGATAACTGAGGTAGCACTGTTGGCAAAGTGATGCAGATACTTGACCAACAGCCTCACCATCTTCACGTGATTCATCGTAGGCAGAAAATGCTCCTGGATTTGGGAAAGAAACAAAAGATATTGTCATGTAGTTCTGCTTTGATATGACATATACAATGGAGTACAGATAATGTGTACACCTTGGGACCAATCAAAAGTGTCCTTATAAACAGAGAAGAAAAATATCAGAATCACAAATAATGTACTCAACATCCGTGCCTGCATTAATTGAGCTCCACCATACTGTCACATTGTATAAGTTTAAGCATCCTATATCCTAAATCTCTTGACTCAATCCATGACACACACACTGAGTACATCTCTCTTCCATGATGACAGTATGAGCAGAAACAAACAGCTGGCCATACAACACAAGCTGGAGAGGACAGTCATGAAAAGCACCATCTGCCTATACCCTACATAATATGGTGCACCTATTTGGGTCTGCTTGCCACCACTCTTCTGTTCTGAAAATGCTCAGTCTGTTATTGTTCTCCTACAGGATGATGGTCAAGCTGAATTAATGGCCAATATGCCTGTGTAGCAATGGGTACATTTTCTTTTCACACTGGATTGAGTATGACAGATTTACCTCTCCCTATGAATACTTCCATAACAGGAACTCGCGGAAGGAGAATGGCAGTAGCCTACACACTGTCCCATTGAATGCTTACAATTATGGACGAACAGTTATGCAACTGCAGTCATTTAACTGCATGTACATTAGGTGTCATTTTCTGATTTGTGTATGTATATATATATATATATATATATATATATATATATATATATATANNNTATATATATATATATATATATAATTATATATATATATATATATCTTATTAAAAAACTCGTGAAATTTTGTAACAGCCATACCATATTTGTGCACCAACCAGTCCAAAATTTTGCATGCACCTTCCTTTTGGTCTGAAGGTGTTTCTTTTGATAATTTCTTGGCCTTAAAAGGTCCGTAAGTATTATTTTGATAATTACGAAAACTTCCTATGTTTCGTGAATACTATCCCAGTTTGATGTTTTTAAATGGACCATACGTCACTGGTTTTTGCTGTTCACCCTTGAAATGAAATGTTTACTTCCCGTCCCCGAAGTTGAAACCGAGCTTTTGTATCAGATGCCGGGCTGAGAATGTGTACGTAGCACAGTCGATGGCCAGAGTGAACATAGACTAATCATCGTTACGAAAAGGAGCAGAATCAATAGAATGAACATGACTTTGGCCCTGTGAACCACCAGTGCGAATACTGGTGCTTTCCGACAGAAAGATGCAAGTCCTAGACTTGGCTGTACCAACAGCCAAAAAAACGCTTCCTCCCAATCCCAAGCACATCGTGGGGGTTAATTTCTCCACTGATTTCATCATAATGTGTAAGTCACAAACCGACCATAGCTGGTCCTTTTTTTTTTTTTTAAATTGGTGGGCAGCTCTGTTCCTGATTGTCTCAGAAATATGTAGAAAATGAATTTTTCCATATCCAAATGACCTGTTCCATTTTTTAAAATTGACGTTTATGCTCATGACGTCATTACTATTGTGGTTTCTGCAGTCAAACTGGTGTTTTGAGGACAAATTCCTCAAGTATGATGGCGGGTTTTTAGAGAAGCTGGGGTTGAGAAAAATCATTAATTTTAATTTTTTTTTTTTTTATATTTTCTTCAGCCTAACCGATATGTTACACACAATGACGTGTGTGAGCACAGTAATTTTTAGAAAGGCTGGCGTTTGGAAAAATCACTAAGCGTTTTTGTTTTTTTTTTATTTTCAGCTTAACCAATATGTTTACACACAACATGTGAGCACAATTTAATTACAGAAAGAGGAGCTGTGTTAATGATGTAGATGAAGTTTGGTCGTTTCCTTTGCACGATAACGCCGCAAATTTTGCGGGTGCCTTGACTAGCATATATGATCAACAAAAGATCAGACTGTGCATCATTGAGATCAAGTCTTCCTGCTATTAAACTGCCCATACAAGTGTAAGCAGGCTAAGTTAGCTCATCCCCACCCTCTCTCTCACGAAGGTCAGGGTACATTGTTTCTGTGCATTCCTTCCTTCCCCTCCCTTTTGTCAACCACCGACATAATTTGCAAGCTTCATCCTTGCAGTGCCAGAAATTCTAGCACTCTTTCATTCTGTTGCAATCCGGCATAGTATCAAAGATGTAATAGGGCTAGATGTGTGTTTCGGCACTGACCTACTGACTGATCAGTCAAAATGAAATGTGTTATTGTGTATTGTTTTGGGTAAGCAGGGATCTTATTGGTGAATGGAACAAGTTCTGATTGGTTGTAAGGGTGGCTGTATTTGGTGGCCAGCTCTTGGACTGATGGGAGACAGCGCCAACCCTAAGAGATGTAGCATCGTTTTAACCAGAGTAACCTCACCAGTCAGAGCCTGGTGGGACCACCGCCAAAGGCGGTGCCTATTTCAGATAATTTTGAACTCAAAGGCTACCTTTGGCTTTAGTCCTGTGAGCATTATAAGTTCCATTTACAATAAACAGTAGAACTCGCTTAAGCTAGTCGGCTCCTTTTTCTCACAAATTGTCAGAAAAAGCCACCGTCCCACTTAAGCAAGCATCCCACTTTAGCACTTTAGCCCACCATAAAGTGATTTCTTGCATTTACTTCAAGTCAAGTGTTAATAATAATGCGTAAAAAAAAAAAAAATTTTTAAAAATGCACTGCTACTGAGATGGGCCAGGTGTGCATGTTTCAGGTACACAGAGTTTGAGCTAACTGAAATTTCAGTAGGCTATAGAAAATGAATTGTGATTTCTGTCATAGGGAACAGGATATTTAGTTTGGTTTCAAAGAAGCATGTAAGCTATCTCACCACATCACAAGTTGAGAAGGAAGCTCTGAAAAGGACTGTTATAGTAGTCCTGAAAAGGACACAAGCGATACAAACAACTGTCATCCTTAACATGAACAACTATTGGCTGAACCTCACTAACTGACTGTGATGACTGATTGTGCATATGGCACATCGCACAGATTAACGAAGGGAGAAAGGGCACTGAATGATGGGTGACCCAGACTGGTTCCAACACAGCTCTGATCTTCATAAAGATAGGCGTGGAACAAAAGGCCATCAGACCAATAAGCAGGCCTGGCTAGCTCTGAAACAGTGATTTAGACCTAACTGATGTTTGTCTAATGGTACTGATCACTTCACAAGATATGAAATGTGACAGTCCAGACTACTGTATATGCACATCAATAATACTTGCAAGTTTTCAAACACAACAGGCAATATGACAGAGCACAAGGATAACAATTTACATAATTCCTGTTAAAAATTGCATGATTGTTATCATTGTTTGCCTCCAAATAATCTCGCTTAAGCTTACATGTATACATTTAAGAAGTAAAAATTCTGTTCCCCATAAATTGTCTCACTGAGATGGGCTATCCAGCTTATGTGAGTTCTGCAGAAATAGGCTATACTACTAATACTGTTTGAAAAATACAAAATTAAGTTTTGATAGTTTAGAGATTTAGTTTTGAAAGATTTCATGGTCAGAGATAACATGCAGACTTATTCACATTACATTCATCACTTTGTACAAATTTTTACACAATCTGATATGTTGATAACTGTGATAAACTGGACAAACTGATCAACAGTCTAACAATAATCTCTATAATATGTACATGTACTTATTTTACTATTTTTAGCATAAACTATCAGTCAGTTTCATGGAAGTTAGCAGATTATGATAACCATGGGCTGACTGATTTACAGTTTGTCAAAATGTTGCTGTCACCAATTTTTCAACCCTTTGAAAACAATTGGAACCCACATTTTGCACAATCTGACATCATGACTTCAAAAATACATGTACTATGAATCAAGGTTAAGGATTTCAGCAAGTTATGCCAACTCTGAAAAAAGACTCCAATTAATTTACTGATGTGTTGAAATGCGACATAACTTTTGGGTTCCAAACAAACTCAAATTTTGCTATCTCATTTCAAGGTTTTACTGCAAAAAGATGCAGTCAGTTTAACAGACATGTTAACAGGTTATTGTGACACTATCAGTCAGGGGAATGTTTTCCACGTTGACTAATTTAAGAAAATTTAATGTCTTTTTAAAATAATAATTAGTTCAATACTGTATGTCTGTTTGCAGTGGATTTCACAGTTACCTAGAACAGAATGAATAAACAGTCAAACCAGATCTCTAGATGAGAGAACAAGGAATGTCACTGGGGATCTAAGAAAGTGTCAACAAAAACAAAAATTAGAATGTTTGTATATGAGCTGAAGAGAACAGCTAAATGCTGTCAAGATGTGAGAAATAAAGGCCAAGAAAATGTAATTATAGCCTGCTGAGAAAATCTGTACAATCTACAGTATCCCATAAAGGCCAACCTCCTCTCCCACACACATTCTTTCCTTCATTATCAATCTTCCCTGAATCACCCAATCACTCTTTCTTCAACACAATTCCAATGGTTTTGCTAGTGTACATATAGTACTGTATGTTGTTCAAGTCTGTTCTTCAGCGTTTACTCTATGTATTTTGGGGTGTGGGAGGGGAGAGGTAATATGAAATCTAAATTATACAATAGTGTCACTTATTATTTAGATACCGTGACGGCTAAATATTTGCCTTGCAACAAAAAGCAAAAAAAAAATGTTTAAAATCTCATTATCAAATTGTTTTGTCAGAAGATCCTTTTCCACAATCCTCAATACAAGTACGCACATGTTTTAACAGATCTCCTGAATGTAGCTTTCCATTTCTAACCCCAACTCAACCTCAAGGATTAGTAATAAAGATCTGCAGATTCAGCGGTACTGTAAAACTAACACAGCTCCAAAGGCAAATAAGTACCATTGTATATGAAAAAGACATATATAACTGCAATCACACATTACACTAAGCACTAAAACTTCATTATGACTGGTTGATTAATATGGTAAAAGCTATCAATAACAACAATTATTACAATAATTACAATTAATCTAAAATATACACATCAAGCAAAAAAGAAAATAGATAAACAAGCTGGACATGCATAAGCAGAGTGGTAAACCAACTTCTCACTAAATATTGTTAAATAAGATGATGATGAAATGGAAAATACATAAACATCACACTGCACATGAAACCATTTCCACTGTGTTCTTGTATTACAACTACGAACTAAATGAAAACAAATGAATGAATTGACACTTGACTTGTGCCAGATCTGACTGCCAAGACAACAAGTGACAAATCATACTTCAATAAGGAGTGAGTCCAGCGAACACAGCACAAAACCAGTGGATTACAGACCCCTTTGACATTTGTATATCCATATCACAAAAAAGAAACCCTACTTAAATGTGTGACAAAAAGCAACAGTATACAGTCACAACTTCACAAAAGACATCTTCTTCTTTGTAGCTATGCCTTTTGAGTGTTTGGTGAATGACTGGATCACAATCTGGACATAAAATTTCAAAGAAAAAACAAAACTTGTGGCTGGGCAGTTCAGTTTGCCATGCATGTCATTTGCTGCAGCACTCATCAAATGCTTAAATTCTCTCTGTGGTTGTGTCGATTCATAGCGACTGGATTTACACAATATGAAAAAGAGTGAAGTTTGTGGCGACTTTTCAGATTTTTTAACAGCATGAAGGCTGCATAAGCAGCACATTTATTTTAGAGCTATGGTATGGTGCATATTTTACAAATCCTCAAAATGTCTATTGCCGCTGCAAGCTTCTTGAGTTGAGCTCATTAAAAACAAGCATAAAGCAATATTTAAAAGCAATTCATAGTCACTGATTAACATACAATATCCCAACAACCGCTCTCTCCCAAATAGTTCTTGGGCAACGTATGCCTTAGCACTACTACTGGCCACCAAAACCTGCGCTGTTATGTGAACATAGGAATGGTCATCTGAGACCAGCCAACACTTTCAATATATTACACAGTAGATTTCAATTCATAAGAAGTCCACATAAATAAAATTCTAGCTCCAATTGCATTGCCCAGCTGGATAAAGTTGCCTCCAGTTTTCCTTTCCAAGGGCTATCCACACTCAACCACATCGCTTACCAAGAAGGGTGAGAGATTCCTAGTAAAGGGAAATTAGTGCCATGTCAGTAGAACTTGCTATCAGCAATAAATCTCAAAGGATAACTTTCTCAGCCATTTTCCTGTAATGGAACAGTAGTAACCCAGTAGTTATCGGGGCAGCTGTTGTTTGGGAACTGTTCTGGATGGAGTAAGAGGTATTGCACATGAATGAATGAATGAATGAATGCCTTCTACATTAAATATCTTTACATAGAACAAAAATCACACCAGGCACAATAATTGGAGTGCATAGAATTGTTTATGAATACAGCTACGTCTTGCTTTCTTTCTAGTTTTCTAGTGTTTATTATTTTGTTCAATTATTGTCTTAGATATCTGTGATCAATAGACCTGGTTTACTGTATTAAATTTTCCTCTTTGTGTGTATGTTATGTGAGTCCCTATACTTTCGTCTACTTATCTGTTTTCATGTACTTGTATCAATAATATGAGGTCTTGCCTAGTGATATACTGACTTGCAAAGACCTCATACTCACGTCACATATCTCCACTCTCCACTCTTCTGCAGGTTTCAGTTCTTCACCACAAAGCATGTAGGTAGGTTCCAGCATAGAAATTCCACCACGAATTTCCCCCTACTTCTACTGATGATTTTTGCAATATTTCTAAACCTCTGGAACAAACATTAACATCAAATTACATCCATTTATAGTGTTACCAAAATTAATCTCTGGCACCAATTTATATGAAAATGACTGACTTCCTATCAACTTCATTAAAAGTACTTTCCACTCTGGCTTACTAGATTGTTTAAAGTTTCTAATATCATTATGTTTGGACTCTTAGAATGCATAATTCTTTCAATTTTCAGACTTTGTTTCTATTGCATTATTTATGGGAAACACCATGTCGATGTTCTTGCAGGGATAAATGCAAAACATTTGTTCATTTTGTATTTATGCAGAGAATCAAAAATTTAGGTACATTATGTCCTTATGAAAATCTACTGATATCAACGTCAAATCAAGCATTCAACATTCAATTAACAAAGTCTGATTAGCTAGGCTCATGACACAGAAAGCTCCACTGAAATAAGAATAGCATGGTAAAAAGACCAGTGTGACGTTGTTGTGACTGAAAACAAAACCCTCAAATATTCTCTCATATCATTATGTCAATAGTTGACTTTGTTTTTGTGAGCATACAACTGATAATAACTGTTTTGATTCATCATGTGGACATGTATGTATGACGATGCCAGCAGCACCTGGCATAAAAATATGCAATTTTAAATAGTATGTGAGTGCACTCAGAGCAAGTCTCAGATTGGGGGNGGGGGGGGGGAGGGGGGGAGCATGGATTCCAGCCTTCATTATTAAGAATTGTAAATAGAGACTGTGCTCTCATGCCCCAAGCAGAGACGCATGCTCAAAGAAATGCACAAGATATGCTCATCCCTGTCATCATCTACACTAGTCTTAGTACCACTATTAGATTGCATCATTTTACATATGCTTGCGGTAACAGAACGATGCTCTTTTTTCGCAAGATTGTCTTGGTATGCACCATATATAGTTTTCATAGGGAAAAAGTAAACAGTAAATTATTTTTGAAGTGCGTGTCCACATTCAAGCCTTTGGGAGGCTTCTTTATCAGATGCTGCAATTAATCCCAGAGACATGACTGTCCTTTCTTGCCTGCAGAGGCCACTCTTATCGACAACAGCTGGACTTAATTAAATCAAAACAATTAACCATAAAGAATAAACCATAATTTGATGAGAGTAATGACTAATAGCCTTATGTTTGATTCTTGGTGCCCCTTCCAAGATGACATAGACACAGCATCCTGCATAAGGTACTATCTCTCTACATTCCATTTGCCTTTCCAATCTGACCCTGGCCATTATCAGTCCACTTTGTCTGTTCTCCACACTGACACCAACAAGTCATGCAGACATCACTTTGACTGGCTTTTTCCTGATATCATAAAGAACTGATCATGAGCATACCCCAAGAATCAACCAAAATTTAATTGTTACAAGCACTATTTCGCTACTGTCGTGATAGGACCTCGTACGGCACAAATTTTGGTTTTGGCTAATTTTTGGTTAAAAACATTCCTCTTGTCTATATTCATATGCTGTAAAAAGGATTTGTGAAAAAAAAAATGAAAAAAAAAATGTTTTGATCAAAATAATAAAAACACATACATCCACCGTCTAATCCCTTTGTTGTGATAAGACCTCGTACGGCGCACCTATGGCTAGCGACTGTCCCGTGCGCGGTTTTATCACAACCGCTCGGTGTTGACTGTACCTTCATTGGGCTCGTACGGCATATCTGACCGTCGTTGCCTTTCGTAGGGAGACCTATTGTTTGCAATGTCGGCGTTGGTCACTCCCTTTTGATTACCGTTTTAATCCTTTCACCTTCATGTTGCGGCTCTGTCGTTGCCTGATTATTTTGTTAATCATGACTGAATTGTCAGCACAGGTCACAAACAACCTTAAAATTGATCTATCGCAGTCGACATATTATCAAACAGATTTGGGTTTCTCTCTAATATGTATACCTTCATGTTGCGGCTCTACTGTCGCCTGGTTCTTTTGTTAATTATGACTGAATTTTCGGCGCTGGTCACAAACAACCCTTGAAACTAATGTATCGTGGTCTTATATTATTAAACAAATTTGGGAATGGCATGTCATTTGCAGTGTTAAAACAGTCGGAGCTGTCGGTAGCGATCATTTGACTAAACATCTTCAAGTGGGAACGTTTAGAAACGTTTTTGGATTTCGTCGTATGGTGTTTGTGGTAATCGCTATACAGTGCAACTTACACTGGTTCGGACTACTGCCAGAACGCTTTATGAAATGAAGTTGTTTGTTTCTGACTGTTTATTCTTGAATTGAAATGAATTGCTTTAGCAGAGGCTGTAGGATGGTTGATATGGCGATAGCTTCAATGAATACAAGTACTCCTGACCGAAAGAGAAAGGAAGGAAAACAAACTGCTGAAACACTCAGTGATGTAAATCTATCTAGCTCTTCTTGTGATGCCATTGTGGCTGATGTGTGTCTCAATAACACAGCTGATTTGAATATTTCTTTGTCAGTTTTTGAAAAATCTCTCGATGCATCCATGAGTTTATCTGATTCTGCCTCAGCCCCCGTAAGGAAGGAATCAGTCCAAGTCACCCTGATTTAATATCAGTCTTCATGATTACAGATTCAAACTCCACGAATTCGGATGCATCTTTGTCATTGCTTGGCAAATCTATAGATGTCGAGCTCTCTATTCACATCCCAACATATCTAGATCAACATTCATCATCTAATATAACATTTCATCCAGCTTCTTCGGTTTCAGTCACTACTGTGGCTGTCCCATCATTTAGGCTTCAACTACTCCACTCAATTCTGACCCTGAGCCATTCTTCGTGGGTTCTGAATCAAACCTCGCTTCAGCTACTAAACCAGAGCCACCATCCAAAGATTCTGAGCCAAACCCCGCTGAAACTGATCATCACTGATTCAACATCAGCTCCTGAACCCTCTGACTTCAGTCTGTCTTCAAACTTCGTTCAACGAGGATAGAAAAGAATGTCTGCTTACTACAACAGAGGTTTGGATGACAAGCGATTCCTTACGGAAAATTTCTTTGGCTAGCTTTCAAAAGTCCCCTCTCACTACTACCAAAAGCACACAAACAAAATCTACATTGAGCCAATATTCAACAGCAAGTCAGCTTTGCACGGAGAGTACATGAACCGCTGCAGGGAGAATGGACGCAATGTTCTTTGCAGGAGTGTCTTCCGGGAAGTATTCAATGATCTGAACCTCTCCCTCTTCCAGCCAAGGCAAGATCAATGTGATTTATGCGTAGGCCACGATGCTAAGAATGTGAGCGATGAAGTTCGGCAAGCTCACAGAATAGAGGTTGAGCGTGCGAAAGAGGAAAAGAATCATGACAAAAAGCCAGTAGAAGACGGTGCAGGCACCCCAGAAAAAGTGTACGCGATCATCATGGATCTTCTGTCAGTGCTCCTGTCAGCTTCCCACATGGCCTCCGCGCTCAACTACAAAACAAAGCTCGCTGTGCGTAACTTCACCATTTTTTATTTGGGCACTAAAGAAGTCAAATGCTACGTCTGGCACGAATGCCAAGGCCGGTTAACGGCCAACGAATTTGCCTCTTGTGTTCTGGATTACCTGAAGAGCAAGCAAGACTTTAATAAAGTCATCATCTACTCAGACGGACCCGGTTACCAGAACAAAAATGCCATTCTGCCCAATGCCATCAGCCATTTTTGTTCCACCAACAACATGACAATAGAGCACAAATATGTAGTGAAAGGACACACGTTTATGGAGGTGGACTCTGTGCACAAGGCCATCGAGACCGCCCTAAGGAATCTGGTCGTATATGTGCCAACAGACTATATCAACATCTTCCTCAACCATGAGTTTTTTTCTGGACTTTACGAACGCTGGTCTCTCCAAAAGCGTGTGTGTGTGTGTGCATGTGAGTGTAAGCGTGTGTGCATGTTTGGGTGTTTAAGCATTTACGTATGTCTAGTATGCATCCACTTTTGTCTAGCATCTTTCATTATTTAGGTAATAAACAGTATCCTATCTACATGATGTGAAATATAAATTGACAACACAATATCACACTGAAAAAAAACAAAGCTTACACAAAGTCCTGTTCTCACCTCCCCGTGAAGAATTTAAATTAAATTATGAGGTATTTGTGAAACGAAATACTAAGAAATACTTTTCCTTCACCGGTTCATTTATCAAAGGTATAGACATTTCCACAGTGAACGAAAAACTACGTACGCAACGCGCCCGCCCACACGCTTGGCTGATTCTTGCTGTGATAAGAACGCTTACAGAACAAATTTGTTCCGCACGAGGTCCTATCACAACAGTCATCCAATTTGCAGAACTCGTGCAGCGCATTTTGCAGAACAGTCGTTCAATTTGCAGAACTTGTACGGCGCATTTTGAGATAATTACATAAGTTATCAGAAAATAAAACATTAGCAGTAATAAAGTAGTTTGATAGCTGACATTATGTATGCTTGTTGAGAAAATTGAAGCAACGCAGTTAGAGAAACAATTTTTTTCCTTCTCCTGTAAAATCTGCCTGCGTGGCCGTACGAGGTCCTATCACGACAGTAGCGATTTATTAATCATGCAACAGCAAAGATCATATGAAGAGGAAAAATGGAGATGACAGAAGACCAGAATTATGTTGAGAGCAAGATAAACAAACAGCAATAACAAAACAGCATGTGGATAAGATAACAAAAGCGCACCCTTGAAATATAAAACGTATTTCGCATAAGCAATTACACTCCTGAGACCCCAAGACATTTCAATAGCTTCATAGATCTCCATAATTCAACTGATGACATGCATAAAGCCAAAGGAGAACTGGGTACTATTGCCTAACCTGAGTGGACTAGATGGATGCCACTGTGTATGGAAGAGGAGGCTAACAAAGAATGATGATGCAGTAAAAATTAATGCATCACCATCTGTATGTGCTAAGCATGTCCATATCAAAAGTGCTCCGATGTACTACAATGTATCTGTGGACATTGGTTCTAATATAATTGAATCAAATGCCAGGCCAGTGCAGCTATACATAACAAAGGGGAGAAAAGAGGGGATTGGCACTGTCTTGTTACGATAAGTTTTTATCACAAATACAATATATGAGTAGACATCACTCACCACAACCTCCATATATGTGTCAGTAGCAGAGAAGCAGACTAAGCATCAAAATTTGACACAATATCAATGCTCCTAACACAAACTGTCATACAGAATGATGGGCAAAAGCTGTGACCAAATGCAAAGAAACTTATTATGCACAATACTTCACTCCAGCGTTATTAATCATCGCAAAAAACTAATTATAATTAACTGTAAAATTGTCAGATATAATATAAGCCATGGGCTTGGAGCAAGCTGTACATGATTCAATTCATCAAACTATCTTTCATCAGACTTATGTATTATCTTGAAGAATCCTTCATTTTAGTCCCATTAATATAGTGGTTACCAATAAGTAAAATTAAACTTATTAATTCCAAATGATGCTGTGAAATACAAATACTGCATCTTTTCCAAAACACCTGCAACAAAATTATATTTTTTTTGCTGTCAGCAAAAAACACAACAGCACTTAAATTTTTCATCATAAGCAAGCATAGCATCAGACCCTCACAAGCTTCTCATTTCATGAATGAGACTTGTGAATCTTCCTAAATATCATTTGGTGGATGAAATTTCAGCAAGTATCTTTTAATTGATTCCCTCCCAAAATTTTGAAAATAACCCATTTGTTATTACGATTCTGAACTTTTAAATAATACTTAAAAACTGTAATTCTATTCCTGTCATAAAAACATTAAAAAAAAAACAAGCAATATTTAAAACCCAGTAGACATGAAAAACTCTAGAACTACAAATTATTAATCTCAAGGGTAAAACCAAACAGAATGTTACCGATATATTTGCCCAGTTTCTTTTCTTTTTTAATTTAAACTAAAATACAAGTTTTTTTCAGAAGCAGATCCTCTCCCTTTCAATCAACTGTCCATATCCTTTGCCTACTCATTATTCCATAATCCACTGGCTCAACTGTATCTGAGATCTTGTTAACTTGTGGTGTTTTGCAAAACAACAAAAATTTCCCTAGTGCAGCAAAATTGTATGCAATTATCAAATACAAAAAAAGCATAACATGTGTTATAATGAGCTGGCAACATATAGATTCTCAAAACCAAGAGCTGAGAGCAATTGTTACAGAAACTTGAATAAGAATGCAACTATATTTTGGGTTTAAATATGTGCACACAAATGGGTTTACTGTCACATCAAATTTCTCAAATTCTGATGTGACCCTCCAATCATCAGAAAGAAATCTGTGTAAAAATTAGAAACTTGATATCACTATTAAAGATGCAACTACTGCGTATGTACACCTTAATGCTTCAGGTCTCATTACAAAATACTCCACGGAATTTTTATGCTAGACTTTTTGTTAGATTGAGATGTACAGTAATCATCTAGACTTTGTTATTGCTAAACAACTTCCCTCACACCAGGATAAATGAACCAGGATAAGATTAATATTCTTTGACTATTGCATGAGCTCACTATCTGAAGCAAAATATTCTTTGACTATTGCATGAGCTCACTACCTGAAGCAAAGTAAGACTGGACATTTCTTGTTGCAGAGAGGCCAATTCAGTGAGGGAAGAAATCCTGGAAACTTATTAAAATAGCTAGAAATTTCATGGAAAACATGCTATCTTAAAGGGTTCTGTTTCCCTATTGTTTGAAAGACATAGGGTGTCACAAAAAGACCAAAAAAAGGAACCTCTTTCAGCAAAAACTTTTACATACTTTGTTGAAATTGTGTGAAAATTCACACAAACCAACTTTGTCTAACTTAACATAAACTCTGAAAGTCTGATTTGGGTAGACTGAATATAAAAAATGTTATAACAAACTCAGAGTCTGACCCCCACC
>JAWQUT010000928.1:63471-91491 GCA_033807755.1 Ellobium chinense
AAAAAAAAAAAGAGAACAGTAACCAAAAATTGGGAATGCTCAAATTGTACTAAAGTGATTTAGTACAATAGAATGTATTGTGACAACAGAAAAAACAAATTTATTAAATTAAAATTCATGAACAGGCAGACTAAACTTTGTGAATTTGAGCTTCACCTAAATTTAGACCCAGGTTACATTAAGACATAATAGGCCCATGGTATGCTCTGATTGTCTCCCTCTCCTCTCCATGTATAAGCAGAAGTGATGCTTGAAATTGTTAATTTTCAACTGCGGGTGTAAGGACATGAAAAGTGATCGAAATCTTTCCATCATTTGGATTACCGGTGTCCTAGCATAGCTTACGACATCATGTCCTTCTACTAGCAAATTTTAAGAAAATAGCTGTATAAAAATTTCTGGCCTGATTTCCTGGCTTGTCAATGTGCCTGCTTGCCTTGGACAGAAACAAAATGAAATGATGAAAAAACACACTTTTTAGCAGTTACAGTGTTGAAGAGCTCCCCCAGAAAAAAAACAAACATGCAATAATACCCCTATCACTTAGGGCACTATCACACAATGGCAACAACTCTTGATCACTGTCGTAAAAATAATATAATCCATAGATCCATGTCTGTGAGTTGGCGTCTCTGCATGCAGTGTGTTAGAACATTCTCTGTATACAATGGAGGCTGGAACCCATGTTCTTCCCCTTACCCACCAGAGACCCCTGCTCCTGAATGCATGTACATAATATGTATGGGCATATAATGTGTGTGAATGCATATGTATTTTTGTTGTGCAAACATGCCTATTTGGGCTTTTGTGAATTTATGGATGGGTGAGAGCGTCTGCGTATTTCTGAGATATTTCACTTCATCCACAGTCTACAATCTAGGGCAAGAACATCCAGCAATATGTTTTTAGGATTTCCCCACATATTATTTGTTCACTGGTGATGTGCTGCCATGCACAGAATAATCACTAGCTACTGTAGCCATTACCTCCAGGCTTGACTATAAATCTTGGCATTATTTGGGTCAGCAGGAATTCCGTAAAATGAACCTGCCTCCCCCTTACAATTTTGAACACTATGAAAGCTCTGTGTGAAAGTGAGGAAAATTCAAGGGCTCTCTTGCTTTGTAGTTACATTACCAAAAAGCTCTTGATGCTTAATCTTAAATTAGTGATATCTGGAAAATTTCTTAGGTTTTGAAAAGGGAAGAAAAAACATTCCCTCCACCTCCACACCATCACCTCCACACCATGTTTCTTCTTAGTATAGGAGATCAAGACACGTAAGCACACTGCTTGTTTTTTGGCATAGTTGAGAGTCACCCCATTCTGACCTTCACTTAGGTATGAAGGCGAAAGCTATTCACGATTTGCCAAAACAAAGCATGGCCGAGGAAGGAAAAAAAAAAAAACTGCCTGGACACTCTGGTTCAGCGGGAAAGCAATCTGAAGTGGCCTATGATCTTTGACATATGCCACCTACGTTTGCTTTCTGGCAGAATCTACCAGGCTAATCTCTACCAGCGTCAAGGTCACTTAAAACTCTATCCAACTCCGGCTTTGATAAAATGATGAGTAGAAGCAGAACACCATGGCCTTACAGTGTTAGAACCTGCCCCCCCCCCCTTTTTTCCAATGTCACCTGTCTTTTCCTCATATCTAGACATCTATACTTTTTCTTAGATAATCAATATCTTTACTTCATCCTCCATTTTAAAAAGTAAAGCTCCAGGACTTTGGCAATGCCTGTTTAATAAGGACCAGCTGGTATTAATGGTATAAAAACAGTGGGTAGGTAAACTGTGTTTCATTCAGTCACATGTGGGACTGGAATAAGCCAATCTCCAACTGATGGGATGACCTTGACATAGTGAGAAGTCTCAGAAGGCTTATCTGCTTCTTTAAAGCCAACAAACATACCATTTCTCACAAATAATGGTCAAAATGCATGTTCTGGAGTCTGTAATTCACTGAAATTGCAATTTAATATTAACTCATGTATTTTTTTTTTAAAAACTTTGCTTTCTCAGTAGCTGTATACATATACATGTAATGGTTAACCCTTAATTTGTTTAAAATGTACAAGATTTCAAGTAATCACTTCATGATGGGATTGCTCACATGAGCAGAACACCTGCATCAGCATGAGGATTTGTTGGGAACTATTCCACTTATGATGCTACTACTGTATTTTGGTTACAGGTGAGTTCTTACTCATATTTAAATGAAGTCAATTCTGTCAAAAAGCATGCCTACAAAGCTACATTCTTCCTCCACCAAACTCCTAGCCCTCCTCAAACCACATTAATGCAAATCTAAAGTTACAATTTATGTAACTAAATGCAAACTGTGAACTTCTAGTTCTTTTCAGTTCTAGTCAGCTACACATGCTCAAAGCAAAGAATTGAAACAAAACATACACAACACAGTGAACTGAATTTTAAAGAAAACTTAAAAGGATATCACTGGACCAGAAAATAATCATTTGTTCAGTCACACTTTTGTAATTTAATTACATTAATGTTTCTCACAGCCACGTCTGAGAACATTATGACTAAAGTGGTCTCCCAACTAAACATATAACTGCAACAAAACTGAGAGTCTTATTCCAATACCCTATACCATGCACTGAAGTATCAGGTAAAACAACTATGAATAAAAAAAAGTAATGACCAAGGGCATCAGGATCCAGAGATTCAACAGACTTCAAAACATTGAAAATTTGATGAGAAACCAACAAACCCCTTAGCTGATATTTTGAAGTATGAAAACTGGCAAATTTTGTTGCAGCTCAGACACCACAGTTACAGCATAAATTTCAAGTTTTTCAGTCATAACCAAATCTTAAAAACATGTTGCAGCATTAATAAGATGGAAAATTGGAGTCCACGTGCAACAGAAAAGATGACAGTAGTACAGCTTGCTGGATGGTTAAATTCAGATGCAAATGATAATGTTTATACAAGCAAAGAACAAGTAAAAGGGAATGGGGAATGAAATGTGCAGATGATATAACAGATTGTGTGTACTCACAAACATCATTTTAAAAGGATCCCTAAGGTATAAAGCTGAAAACTTGATACAGAGAGAACAAAAAGAAGAAACTTGTTATTCAATACCAGGCAACTTAAAAGCAGGCATTTATTTTAAACTCAAAACATCTGGGTAGAGTGGAAAAGCTCTATTTACAGCTGACTCCCTTTATCAGAGGAAGTTACTAATGAAATATGTATAGTGTGAAAAAAAAAATTATGTAAAACATAATTTGACTAGTCTAGTATCATACCTCTTTAGTTCACAATGAGTTAGCCAATAAGGCCTTGTTCACAACACGACAGTTTACTGGCTTTATCATGGGCTAAGAATCCTTTATAAAACAACCATTATGTTTATGGCTTTAAGATTTTAAAAAAATAAACAAAAACTTCCATCTTCTCCTCCTGAATGCTGTTTCACATATTCCTAGCCAGGCTAAAAGACCCTCACTTGAAATTCATCATTCTAAAGGTGTCACTGGACCTTTTCTATATCCTGTGGAAATCTTCAGATTAGAAACCTAGCAACCAAAGTACTGACAGATGGAAGTTTCCAGCTTTAGAAGAGTGTAACGAATTGTGAGCTGCAATTGGATTACCACTGTTCAAACAATGGATGAGAACAAGTGCTTACAGAATCAGATTCACCCATGTATCACCATTCCTTCTCTTCCCCTCTTCCCCTAAACCTGACCAAATGTCAGCTATGTATTATGTCATTAAAAATATGTACCTATAAAGAATTTTCAGCTGAGTGTAGAGACTTCACATAATTCATAAACTTTTCTTCGCTGAATTTTCCTTTTCCTATGAGCCTGTGTAATTGTCCATTTTAAAATATGGAAAAACAAGGCTATGTAGTACAAAGAAAACTTATCAATATTTAGAAATCAGCAGTGAATATGTTTTCAGATAATATTCTCAGAAAAAAAATTTACATACATGTAATGATTTTTCAATTGTAATAATATACTTGCTAAGTAATGTATGCTACTATATAAGGTGAGATCCAAAGGTCCCCATACTGTGCCTATAAAACTTATAGACTTACTCAGAGTGTCACATTTCTCCATCACCTTCATTGTAGTCTGTTTGGAAACCAGCACAAAGATAACAACACATCTGCCACTCATAGCAGCATATATGAAAGTCTTTATATGTTAGCCTGTCTAGTATCATCTACAACTCAGCCAATGTCTCTTCTGCCATCTCAGATCTCTTTCCTTTAAACTGAATTTTCATCTGTCTGATGAGGAAGAAGGCTCATGGGCCAGGCTGGAGGTAAGTCGACACTAATTTTCACTGCGGGGTCCTAAAGCAGGTTAATGACGTACAGAAGATGGAAATAATGGGCAAAATTGTGTAACAATGACTGACTGATGCACCATGACAATACTGCAGTGCACTGTCTTCAGAATTCAGCAGTTTTTAGTCTCAAAGCAACATGAGGAGAACCATGGATGGTTCAAAAGAGAATATCAGCAAAACTGTGGAATTTTAGTAGCACTGTTCCCAAAACTGAAAATTCAGCTGAAGGGCAGGAGATCTGAGATTACAGAAGAAATATATGCTGATCTGCTGATGGTGCTTAATATGCTGACACACAAAGACTACCAAGAGATGCTTCTAGGCTTAGAAGCAGCACCAAAATCATTGTACTGATTTCAAACTGAATACCTTCAAAGGTAATGGAAGACTGTAAAGGACAGAATATTTCTGCAAGCCATTACTGGCATAGGCTGGGAATTTTTGGAGTGCGACTCCTCCATTAAAACATCTGATGCACACAGGGTTAATTCAGCTATTTAAAGATGTTTCTCAAGATCTTTTTAAAGGACTTTTCAAAACCTACAATTTATAATACCACAATCAACATGAAAAAAAAAAAAGACAGACATATGGCTGCATCACAAAATGTGTTATATCACAAAGAGTGTAGAGCAACACTCTTGGGCCTGGCCCTTGTAGGTCAACAATTATCAGTTAGATGGTGTTTCTATCAGTTGCTCACAGCCCCCATCTGGGACTCATGAAATTCAAGTCTTCCTGAGACAACAAATGATGAAATAGTAGTGATTTTGAAGACTATTTAAATCTTGAATCCCAAATTCCATTTTCAACATTTTTCAACGTTCAAGGCCGCACATGGACCCTGATTGTGCACAGGTTTCAAGATAATTTATCTCCTTCCTTCTCCCTATCCAACCGACCATAACCTCTTTCTCGACTCATCTCCTTTGAGAACATAGTATATCTCAGAATGGTAACTTCATTCCTTGGCTAATTACCCTTTCTTCAATCCTGCTGGTGAATTTACTGCATCACGAATCATTTTTACTACACTCGCTACCCAGCAAGCCAATCTTCATCTTGAAAATCCTGATACTATGAAAAGTAGTGCATCACAATTAGTGACATAAAACAATCCTACCTGTAGTCCTCCTGAGAATGTATGCATCTCACTCCCACTAAATGAGTTCTGATTCAGCCAGAATTCTGTCATGACCTGTTCAAATAAAATTATGTTGATGATATTATATCACATACAGTAGGGGAGGGTGGGGCGTGTTGACGCAGTTCAGTTATCTCACATACTAATATCTTCAGGAACTTAATATTTTACAGGATCACTGTTGGTTCTCAACTTGTGTACAAAATAATCAATGTGATGCATAATGTAGCAGCTATAAGCCAAATCAATGGATTTGAAGGTTAAAAATAATGTTTTGCAAACTGCACTGTCAGGTTAAGATTTTTAATACAGTATAAATCCGCATTTTTAAAGAAAAGTGTACCAATTGTCTTACTGACAGAGGTAAAGAAAGAAAGAAAAGTCTGCGTCATTATTTGCCAGAGACCAGTAAACACCTGAAAGTAGGTACGGGGCGTGTTGGTGCACAGCTGACAGGGTGTGTTAATGCAGTGTGTTTCTGATCATGAGCAAATAGAAGAGAAGGCAGAGGCGGAGTACGGGGTGGAGTTACATGATAATACTGAAGTTTGGAAATTAAACATGTATTCTTACACTGCAAATGTGTTTAAGAGTCAAAGTAACATTTATTCTGAGAATGAAAGCTACAGCGATAGCACTGATGATAGTGATAATGATGATTGAAGAAAGATCACACTCAAAAATTCCTGCATACTTTATTATCAATGATCTCTGATTTGTAATACTAATATTTAGTGCATCAAAGTGTCATTTTCAAATTCTTTACAAACGCTGGTATGACTTAACTTTTTAGTTTTTTATTGTTGTTTCAAATGATGATGTAGATAATAATGATGATGATGATGATGATGGTGATCTGTGGAATTTGTTACAGCATTTGAAGCATTTGAAGTAGAACTCTTTCAGGATCATGTTATCGACAACGATGATAATGAGGAGGAAGTGGGGGAGGAAGAGGAACACAAGCACCTGGTAAAAAGCTTTAATAATATTCTCAAACAACTGGTTAAATCTACAGTCAAATTAAGCCATACAGAAATGCCTTTCAGGGTAATATATATAGCTGCAAAACTCGCCCCACTGCATGCACTAACACGCCCTGTAGGTGGAGCGAGTTGGTGCAGGAGTCAGTACATTTCTTGCGGTGCTGTGCTTCTACGAAGGGGATGAGATCAAATGTTTATTGCTGAGTTTAGAGAGCAGATATTGCCTGTATTATGGTGTCTAGAAACACTTCATAAAATACCCAGGTAGCATTTAGGTAGCACCAGATGTGAAAAGTGCACCAATACGCCCCATCTTCACCTATAATCATAAATCATAATAATACAAATGATGATACAAATCATGTCTATACTAACAGATCTGGTGACTACTGATGCAGACCTAGGTATACATGGCTTATGCCAAAGCAGGAAGTTTAGTTTTAAAAAAATACCAGCATGTATTTTTATTTACTGGTGTCATCTTATCACAGCCAAATAGAATGCAGCCACCTTTTCCAACACGTCACCCTTGGTTTTATATCTGCACACAAAGCCTTTTCATTTGCTTTTCAGTTCTTATTATCACACCAAACTTGCTCAAAGACCAAGCATTTCCCATTCTCTTTCAAGCTGGATTAGAAAGTTCACACTGCACTATCTGGCTGTGTGTGTTTTTACTACAGGAGTATAATATGGAATTAAGTGATAAAGTGAACATGCCTCTGGACTAGTTTTCACTCACATTCAAATGCATCTGTATGAGGATGATCAAGAGTGTGTGACTGATGTATATAATACTGGTACACATGGCCTGATGTGCATGATGAATACTTTAGGTATGGCCCAGTTTTTATAGAGAATGCCATGTTTAAATTGGACCTTTATCATCTGCGCTATTTCCTTTAATTGGTGTTACGTGTGTCAGTTATAACACTCTAAGTCAGAAGTGATTGAGAGGATTATTATTATTTCCTGACATACAACAAAAGACAAAAATAATGGTTAATCTGACGACAAGAAGCACAAAATATTACACATAACACTATTTAACAGGTCATTACCAAAATGCTTCCTGTATTACTGTAGTCATGTCTTAATGAACTGCACCTTATCATAAAGATGTAAGTCTGTGTATCCTCAGTTCACCATATGTGAAGGTACTTTCCCTCATTATGCACATTATTAAAATAGCCAAATGCTGAGATGCATTTACTCATTTAGCTGCAACAGAGGGCTTGAATGAATTTCCTATCTACTTTCAGTCGGCCAAAAGGCAAATGGAATTTTTTTTCAAACACTAAAATGAATTCAACTGAATGGAGTTTGATCTTGTTAGCTGAATGCTAACCGAATGCAGTTTCCTAGTTTGGCCTTGAATGGGAAATTGAATGAAGTCTCTTATTATGAGTGAATGCTCTGCTCTGCTCTGACCTGTGCTGTGACATGCTGCCAAGACTTGCCCTGCCCTCTCCTGCCTTGCTTTGCTTTGCTTTGCTTTACTGATCCAGAGGCCAATCATGCTTAAGCCCTTAAAGAGGGGGGCGGGTCCTGAGTGATTTTCCAATTGCCACATTTTTTGAAAAATTTAACTATCTTTTTTGAATTCTGCATATTCAAATTGTAGTATAAAACTGAAAAAATATCACGTTTATTCCTTGGTTGTTGTGGAAACGGCCACCATCTTGAATTTTTACATGAAAATATGTAATACAGGGTGTCACAAAAAAAACGGGACCCTCTGTTTTTGTCATATCAGGAAAAGTTTTCAAACAAACCCTATAAAATTTTGTCAAAACCAAGAAAAGCCAATGGAGCATCAACTTGCAAAGTTTCGGCAACAAATACAAAAAAACAGCAAAAGATATAAAAAATTATAGAAAGGAACCTCAAGTTAAAAAAGCATGAAAATAAAGTTACACAATATGCGTCAAAATGCACGCAGTCGAGGTTGCAACATTTGAAAGAAACAACATGCTGTTTATGAATTTAAGGCATAACAATTGAAATTGATGAAAAGGTGAAGGGTCGGAATTTATTGTGTTACAGAATCGTTAGAAAACAAAATTCTCAGGCTGCGTGTATGACATGTTCCAGATGCCTGCCTTTTCTCATGCCACACAACTGAAGGCGGCGCTTGAAATTTATGAATACACGTTTGCAAGTGTCAGGATCGATCGTTCTAATCTGATCCTTGATGTTTTGTTTCAGTTCCTCAATTGACGCTGGGGACCCCTGATACACATTATCTTTCAGGAAACCCCACAGATAGAAGTCCAGTGGGTTTAAGTCTGGAGAGTGTGGTGCCCACTCGATGTCTGATCTGTGGCTGATGATGCGATCCTCGAACTTCTCCCTCAGTCAGGCCAGGGATATTGTAGATGTATGCGCAGTGGCACCGTCCTGCTAAAACCACTGAGTGTTTCTGTCGAGTTGTTTCCGTCCAAGTGCAGCCCAAAACGCTTCAGCACATCCATGTAGCGCACTGAGTTCACCGTCTGCACGACACCATTCTCGTCCTCAAAGAAAAAAGGTCCGATGATTCCTTGGCTGCTCATGGCTGCCCATGCAGTACATTTCTTGGCGTGCAATGGTTTCTCGATAACATATGTCGGTGGCTGACTTCCCCACACAATACAATTTTTTGAATTCACATAACCAGATAGCACGAAATGGGCCTCATCGCTAAACCAAACGTTGTCCAGCCAGTCAGGATGTACCTCAAGTTGCCGGGAGAACCAAGCAGCCATCTCAATCCTCGCCGTAATGTCTGTGCGGTTGAGTTTTTGTTTAATGATAATTCTGTACGGTTTCAGGTTCAAATCATATCGTAAAATCTGCCTCACACTCTCGTGGGATACTGATACTCCAGCTTCCTGCTCCCGGCATCTGAGTGAAGTTTCTGGCGAAACGTCAATGGAGTCCAGAATGCTATTGATGTTCTCAGCAGATCTTGCCTAGCGGGGTCTCCCTGAATAAGAGATGAGTCCGAGAACCTGCCGATTCAGATTCTCTACTGTGCCTTCTCACCTGAAACGTTGGATCCAGGCATACATTCTGCTTTTTCTGGGACTGTGCCTGCATTCAAAATGTTTTCTAAACAACCTGTTTTGACATAGGAACCCGTTTTGAAGTAGGTTTCCAGGACAAATATTTTATGTTGCTTGGTCCAAGGCATTGTAATGTAACAGGGAAAAATGTCTAAACAGACTTTGGAAGTGCAAAGAAATAGACAAAAATGGTTGTTTTTGCACTGCAGGAACATCAACATCCATTTCAAAGTTAACGCACATCAGTACCATGATAGGGTGTAAATTTTTGCTATACCTTCTTCTTTTCTAGTGCGCACTAAGGTGTGCAAATATAAATGCAGCTTCGTGAAATTTTCACCACACATCATGCACTGAATGCTTTCGGTTTCTTGAAAATTTCAGGACTCTATGTTGAAAATTGCAGATTTTATTCAGAAAATTGACAGTTCCGTTTTCTTTGTTTTTTGTGACACTCTATATGTCATTTTCAATAACTATCTCCCCCGTCAAATGAAAAGCTATCCATTCGAAATTTTACGCAGACTTGTCCACAGATACTCTCTCAACACTAATACAGAGCTGTTTTGGATATCCTAATAAAATCATATTTAACACAGCTTCAAAACTGGGGTTGCACTAATAACTATTTTTCACAATTTTTTTGACAAAAACACCACGAATTTCAGAAAATTTGAAAAAATAACCCAAATATCTCTCTATTACTTTTTATGTACACATTTCAAGTAGTTATATACAAAAGATTACATAGATTGGTCCAGAAATAACAATGGAGAGAGGAAATTTGCTATAAAAATATAGTTTTGAGAAATCGGCCTTCAAAAGTTTTAAGTATAACACAACAAAGCTTCAGTCACCATCTTCAGATGCATTTTTTAGACAAAAAATGGATTTTTCTGCAGTCAACAACACTTTGTCTGGATTCTAGACATGTCAAAGTACCTAAAATTGGCAAAATCCTGATTTCGATAATTTCAACCCAAAACCTCATTTTTTAGGACCCACCCTTTCCCCCTTCAATTGATTGATTGATTGATTGATCAACTGATTGATTCGCATATTGTTTGAATTATTTGTTCTTGAACTGATTAATCAGTTGATTGGTTGATTGATTGATAGGGTTGACGATCGACTGATTGGTTGGTAGGTCGATTGATTGTTTGATTGACTGATTGAACGATCAATTGTTGACCAACTGACTGATTGATCAGTTGATTGGTAGTTTATTTGATTTATTGAGTGACTGATCGAGTGATGGTTTGACTGAATGTTTCACTATTTAATTGGTTGGTCAGTAGGTTGGCTGATGAATCGATTGGAAATGTAAAATTAATCAATTTGCCATGTATTCGATACAATGAAAGTATGACTAACTTTGTGATGTGTCTGTTTCACTTCACCTAATTATTGTCTGAATATTATTGCCATAAGATTTACTGATATTGTTGTATACTCTTACTGTTCTCATTGTCGTCAGTTTATATCTTACCACTAGTGTCTGTGGTGTACCATATTTTGCATTTTTATGTATAGTTGATTATAATAAACTTTCCTGTTTCCTGCAACCTGAAACATCATACGCCTGATACATAAAAGTGAAATGCTAATGCTTTTTCAATATGACAGACCTTTTATGAAATATCATTTTGTTCCACAGTTTCAATGCCCAAACCTTAAAGCAAAGGTATCTCACTAAAAAAAGTAATTCCTCTCAGTCTAATAGCCATAATATTGTTATAACCTGTAAAAATGTTTCTGAGCGCCAGATCTCTGTTTCTCCTTGGTCAAACACAGGCATGCTTTGCTGGTGAAGCTTCTGGGCATAGATAAAACTTGGCTTGAAGAGGCTGCGGTGAGAACCAGAAAATCCTCCACTGGGTAGATGCTGACACTGTGCTATGCCATAGGGTCGCCTGATTGTCAATTGACAAAATGAGATATACATATTCATAAACAGGATTACAAGATTTGTTAAGCCTATTTTACATTATCCATTAAGGAAAAGTGAAGTCACTTCTGTTTTGCTAAATACTGTAAATGGAGGGATTTACATGCATGCAATATAAGACTGCCACCAAAAAACAATCAAGCATCTATTCCCTCGGCCACCTCTTCCCTCCCTCCAACCACTAAAACAGAAATCTGTCTAGCCCTGAGATAAGTCAAGATTGGGGTTGCATGTGCATTGTGCAGGGCTTGATTTACAGCTGAGAGGGAAACCATGGTTTAATGTAGAGTATATGGAGCAGAAGGGTACTCAAAAACTGGGGTATTTTCAGGTGTCCTATCATTATTATACGTGAGAACTAGCAGTGTAACTATAGCAAGTTCAAACTTCGTAGCATGCTTTCCCTTTAGCTGTATGATTTTTTTTCTCTCTATGGCTAAGACTAATCTCTTATTTGTATACCTTTGTTTTACATGTCTGACAACCATACCATATAGCAAGAATGAAATAAACCACACTGTTTTAGGAAACCCAGCATCATCAGTCAATTTATATGTAACTGACAAAAACAGCTGCATATGGAAATTGTGAGTACATCAGCCTTTTGAAGTAATCAGTATCAGAAGTTATTACTTGAAATAAACTTACCATAATTATTGGCACTTCTGTCTGAAGCAACTTAATTATTCGTGAACTTCCAGCATAAAGGTTTATGAAACCATATTTAAGTTGGTGATAAGTGGCATTGAGAAACATGATGAACAAAGAACTTCCTAAGTAAACATGGTTGAGAGCATACCACATTATTCTCAAATAAACCATAAAAATAAACAACTGAAAATCATTACTTGTGTAGCAAATAAAAGGGAGTCAGTCTCTTCTGAACTTGGATGAAACCTATTATGAAACCTTCAAAACTTCATTTTTTTTTTGGTTAAAAGAGGTTTACTGCAAAGTACAAACAAAACACACCATTATGAAATCAGGAATTACATATCATTCCATTGAAAGCAAACTTTCAACGCAAACAAAAACTCTGTGCATGAAGTTACCATGTTTGTTTTATGAAACACACACAGAACATGTTCCCTATATGTAATGTCCCTGTGAATCAATGTAGTCAAGGCTTCCATCAGCCACCATACCTTAAGCACAGCCATGAATGTTACTGATCCACTGTGCGGCTGTGATCATGGCATTTTCCAAAACCTTAACAGCTTGTGGTTAAACTTAAAGTGCTACACTTATTTATCACTCATTCATATCAGCAGAACCTCAGACACAAAATACGACAGTTGTGGATTGCATGACTTCATCAATATCGTATACAGTACTTTTAAAATGTATAAACCATTGCGCCTTGCAATGGAAAGCAGAAATAAGTAGATGGTTCAATGTGGCGTAAACAAACATCTAGTCAAGATATTTAAAACAAAACAAGACAAAACAAAATAGACAGACAACTGCGGCAGTGGTGGTGGAAATGGTGATATGACTAATATGAGTATATGGTGTCTTTTGGGATGGTCATTCAGGTTAAGGGAATCACATACCTTTGTTTTTATTTTGAATGCAGTTATTGTTGATTTATCAGCAATATTTAAACTATTCATGATATTCACATAACTTTAATCCGACCCCAAGATATCGTAGATTGACATTGTTGTTAGTGCGCTGTAAGCTTTACCTATCATCAAAACACAGGCACTAAAACTTACCAACTGTCAAAAACCATAAAAAGTCACCAGGTTAGATTAGAAGTAACGGCATGATTTATGGGCAAATGTAGTCTACAAACTTAGATTGGCTGTGACTTCTAGTTTAGAAACTTGTCATTTTCTTCCCCAAAAAGTACTGTTTCTGAACTAGATCGTGTCTAAATTTCAGTTAAGCTCTACTGGCATTCCACCACACAGTAAATATTACCTAAAGGAGATGTGCAATAAACATGATGAAGACAATAAGATCTCATGCTTCTGGTAAAATACTTCCTTCAGTGAAATGTTATCCTGAGTCCATTATCTTCTAAATTAAAGTTACTAAACAATTCAAACACCTCACAAAGTTATGGCCAGTCCCTAGGAATTCTAGTTTGCTACATCCTACTGTGCTGCATATATACATATTTATATTCAAACTTGAAATTACAATATGTCACATCAGTTGAAGATCATCAGGGGTTTTATTCTCCCTCTTATTTCCCCCCTATTGTTTTTTCTTCTTTTGGTCCTATCAACATTTTGTGTTATTCTACAAATACCACTGTGATTTCAGGAATTTCTCCCATGGAGGTTAAAGTACTGTACTTCTTTTGCCTGCTCTTTTAAGGGGAAGAGAAAGGGGGTCAATGCTCAAATTTATTCACAAATCTCTCTAAAAAAAGGTCACCTCAAATTCTGATTTGGTCCCCGCACGCTAAAACATAGGCCTACACATTTTATTTTTTTTTATCTAGAAGGCTCAAATTGTATCTGAGACTTCAATATTGGATGCTTTATGTAGATCACAGGTCATTTTATATATTTCTACACCCTGACACTGGCTGGCAGGGCCCCAAAAAAGGGGGATTTTATAGATTAGTGGATTAATTGGGTTGCCCTTCTAATAGGTGCCAAGAACTTTAACCCCTCCCCACATCTCATTATTTCCTATATACGTTCTGAGTAGTTAGTAGTGATGCATTCTCTACTGTTGAAGTGTTTCTCTATTGCTTCTTTAATGACAGAGGATGATATTCCTCTAATAAGGTATATTTGCAGTGGGACAGAGAAAATTTTCACTTGTCTAATTCACTGAGGTGAAGTGGATGGGGTGTTGATAGCCTTTATTAGTTCCCTTGAGAAATATGCAATTGTCAGCTATCAAGCACATTCATTTCCCCACAAAATGGTGCTGATGTTGCTGAAATATCTTTCTCAGATTATTCTTATGCCCCAATTTATAGTTTGATACCTCTCAAAAGAGCTAATTCTTTTGATAACCTACCCTATGCTACTCTGGGAGCTCCCATGAATCTACACTTCAACCTTAATATTTTGCCATGGTAGCCTATTTGGAGGGGAACTAGTAGGGAATGGTCAGAGGGAAGTGACCTGGAAGTGATTGTGGGGAAAGATGAAAGCGACCCCCTCTTTGCTGGTCATTGTGTCCATGGAAACACACTGGTATGAGCAGATGGTTTTTAGCTGACCATATTTGCAACCCTTATTGGTCAAATCCACTTTTAAACACACATTTAAAACCTAAAAGTGATGATGTTGGCATTTTTCAAAGGGCCATTCTGTTATTTATTGGGGAAGAAGCCCTAGAGAATCACAAGTTTGGTGCATTTGCCCACAAGAATTTAAAGATAATGCAGCTTCCTTTGACAATACCTTATGAGTCTAAGGGGTGGGGTGGTGAGTTTTCTTAGAGTGGGGGGTAGGGGTTGATGGTGGGGTTGGGGCTGGAAGGTGGAAAGGAAGTAGGAAGGAATGAAATTAATTTTTTTTTTTAAATTTGGTGATCTTTTGTACATTTCTTGCCAAAAGTGAGTGTGTGTGTCAAAGGGTGGGTAAGGGGAAGGGGGTGGTGGGAGAAGAACAAAAAAGAAAAGGAGAAGAAAACAAGGAAAAAGAAAATTTTTTTTAAAAACGTGTCAGGTAAACTGAGTCTGCAGCACATAGATCTAGATCTAAATGGGTCATTTTTCTGAAATTAACTCCCTTGAATCCACTAGGTGGTGCTCCAGAAGTTCAGGTACGCTTTGCGTTTTTCATTCTACCCCTGTTATACATTTAAAGCATGTGTTACACATCTATTTCATAATTTCATGTTACAAAATTTAACACCAAGGATTCCTGAGGTAATTAGCCTGCCTTGTCAAAATTAGCATCCCACATCTGGCAGAGAAGTGCAATTCAGCCCTCCTGAATTAATAGGCGTAAAGAGCAATAAAATATGACCCCCCCCCCCCNCCCCCCCCCCCCCCCGCTGTTAACGGTAACCTGTGTTTAGGATATTTTGTTCTTTATCTTTGTTAATTTCAAGACGCTCCTGATGTTATATTTTAATGAACATCACTTTGAAAGCACAAGAAAATTTTTCATGATACCCCAGAGAATAAGTGTGTGCAAGCACAAACCTTAACAGTTGATAATATGTTCACAATAGGTTCTCAGATTTACAAAGCCAAAAAGCAGAAAACATCTGGGAAGCCTTTTCGCCCACAGTGAGGGTTGAGAGTTATCGTTCTTTACATTTGAGGAAAATGACCCATTCCATACAGGTTCGATTGGGAGATGGATGGGAGGGGAAGGGGCTGGGTAGGGCCACAGGGGGAAAGGAAGTTTAAAAGGCTGTCCAAATAGCTTAGATGACCCCCACCCTCAACCGCCATAATGTAAACATTGTGTTTCTGAGTGGATCCATGTCAGGTACTAGCTGCTGGTTATGGCCTTTGGAACCCACTGTTTTTTCTTCTTTTGGCCCTACTTACATTTTGTGTTATTCTATAACTGTGATTTCGGGGATTCCTCCTATGAAGGTTAAAGTACTGTACTTCTTTTGCCTGATCTTTTAAGGGGAAGAGGGGGNGGGGGGGGGGGGGTGTCTACGCTCAAAATTTTTCACAAATCCCTTTCAAAAAAGGTCACCCCAATTTCTGATTTGGTCCCCAATTTTTTATTAGGCTGGTTTTGACCTCATGCCAATTCATAGATCTACACATTTTATTTTTTTATCTAGAAGGCTCAAACTGTACCTGAGACTTTAAAATTGGATGCTTTATGTAAATCACAGGTCAATTTACAAATTCTACACCATGACACCCCGCTGGCAAGGCCCCAAAAACAGGGGGATTTTATAGATTAATGGATTAATTGGTTGTATACAATGAGTGATTTGCCCTTCTAATAGGTGTCAAGAACCCCCACAAAATATGTTTGTGTCCACATACATGTATTTTCAACTTTATTAATTAACTCACACAAGATTGAAGGCATGGAGATTTATGCACGTCCTCAATCGCACACTGGTCAAGATCTAACAGTATGCTATAATATCATTTTCCTTGAACATGACTGAGTACTAACTTTGCATAGCTGCCAAGTTTCAAAATTCCAAATAAGGAACACCCTGTCGCGGCAGATAGTATCCCCAATTTTTTCCAATCCATGGGGGGGGGGGGGGGGGGGGNGGGCAAGTTTCAAAAATCCAAAATAAAAAGGAACACAGGTAGTAGATAGAAACATCCGGTTCACATACGGTAATCCACAATTTCCGAACTTTACCGTCGATTCCCGAAAAGGTACATCGGACGTTGAAATATTGCGTTGCCGACAAGCCACGGCATACGGGTTTAGAACAGGTTTTCGAAATATGGACTCACTGAGCTGATATCGGATTTACGGATTATTGGACCAAAATACGGAACAGTTCCGTATAATACGGGACACTTGGCAGCTATGACTTTGTAATAAGAAGTCTGGTACAATCACTAGGCCAGATCTCTAGGCATTATGCTGTAGACTATTCTTGGAAAGTGTATAGTTTTGGTATAATTCTATGCCACCTGTCCAATCTTCAGTGAGTCAGATATAGGAAAGAAGCAACAAAAACAAATTCTGCTGCAGAACATTTTTTGCAAACTTGTCCAGATAGCCTTTGCAGTATGGTACACCTCTTAGTTCTTGAAACCAGCCATCTCTTAGCTTCAAGAAAGAGTAAATAGTGTCATAATATAAGCAAACAAGTGGGGACTTAGAGTAAATAAGAATCGACTCTCTACAAAAGAAGAAAACTTCCTACTCTAGTACAACGATGACCCTATTCCTTGCTCTTTGACCCAACCTTTTTAGGAGTCAGACTGGATAGCCATCTCACATGGAACCCCACATTCTGGAAGTGAACAGGAAAGCTGTACCAGACAAGCAGTGACGAGGAAGCCTGCTGGTACCTCCTGGGGAGCTGGCAAACAAATCCTAAGCCTCACGTACACTGGATGATCAGTAAGACATCACGGAATATGCTTGTTCATCATGGACAACAGCTTCTCACACAGACAGATACTAGATAAAACGCAAAACCGGAGCTTGCATACCATAGCCATGAAGTCAACACCCATAAGGCAAATGGAAAAGACAGCTAACATCCAACCCTCAAACAGAAAAGGAAGATAAAAACTCTGTTCCACACTGAAAAAAAATTAAGAAAATACTGACCACCCTTTGCTCAAGAAATTAGTAACTTAAACCAAAATCAGAATCAGACGTAGGAGTTTCAACCATCAGGCTAAAAAAAAAATAAAATCCTACCCACAGCTTATAAATCAACACTACACACCTGAAGAGTTTCATATTGAGGATTGGCAACCGGAGACAAAAACACTGCATATTTCAAACCACCATCCCTGACCTTGCAAGCCGAGAGACCCAGACCGATGAAGTGAAGAAGGCTCTTACATTAGAACATCTCCATGCCAGGTTCCCCAAGACAGCCTGACCCGGATCTATACAAACGGATCTGCTGAGGCAGTAACAAGGAAAGGTGGCACAGGACTCATCACTGAGCACCCAGATGGTATAAAAGCACCACTGATGGCTGCAACAGGAAGGCTGCTCCAATTACAGGGCAGAACTCTATGACTATGCCTGCTGATTGCAGCACAGCACATCAACAGCTTACCAGTAGTCCCGACAAAGACGGTCTTCCTCACTGACTCCCAGCCAGCCCTGCAAGCCCTAGAAAACAGACCCAGTGATGATATCACAAGGAAACTGAAGAAGGAACTCGTACATACCTCAGAAAAGTCAGATATTCACCTATAGTGGATCCTGGCACACTGTGGTATAAATGAAGATGAATGTGCTGACACTCGGGCAAAAGAGCTGTAACTGTACTTTCACTATTGGGTCCTACAGGCCTGTAACTGTACTTTCACTATTGGGTCCTACAGCTTAGGGGTTATAACTGACAGGATTATATTTGACCTTCTCTCTTCCCTCTTTCGGCATGCCTTGCTTCCTAATAAGGGCTCCAAGGGGCAAATTTGATTTAATGGGAAACTGTTCATTTTCTTTTATTTTGCCAGGCACTCTTTAGCCCTGAGCTGAAACTGTCAGTTCAAGGGTGTGCTCAGGAGGAAGAGGGGTTTGGTGGTGACCAGTGAAAAAGGTAGGGTGTGTTTATAAATGGCTAGCAATAGCAAGCTCAAAATTTCAGTGGGCTTGCTGGGATTGGATCAGTTTTAAAATTTGGGCCACACAATGAGCTTAAATGTGATATAGGTTTAAGTGAAAGCTATAACTTTGGGTTTGGAGGACAGTTCAAAATGCTAATATAGCCCACAGATGAGAAAAGGCCCAATCTCATTACAGGCCTGTAACTAAGACTTGAGGCCAGTACTAAGTCTACCAGCCACTCCTGTATGTAGAAATAAAAATTCATAAAATATCAGGCAGTCACAGACTAGAAAACGGACATAGTCCATAACTACGCAAAGGATTTCTTTAGAAACCTCAACAGATCAGATCAAGTTACCATCTTCTGATTAAGGACTGGACACTGCAAGCTCAACAAGCATTTGCATAAGACAGGCATAGGCAATTCAGCTCTCTGAAAAATGTCTGCAGCCAGACCAAACACCACAACATGTTTTCCAGGACTGCTCTCTCCTTGCAGAATTAAAAGAACGGTTTTGGCCATTGCCAGCTGACTATGAGATGAAGCTAAGGGGGAACTGCACAAACCTGCAGCTGATCACCCAGTTCAAGGCCCATGGTGATCTGCTAACATGACCTGGGAATGTTCAAGAAGAAGTCTAGATAGCATAATACTAATATGGGTAATTGTATGCAATAAAGGAGAAGTGGAACTTTCTTAAGAATATCATGAAGTAGGATGGGAGATTTGGGAGGATGAAGGAAGGAAGAAGGGAAGGAAGGCAAAAAGGGAGCAGAAAAAGGAGGAGGGGTCAAGTGATACCTACCCTGGACTGTTTGATGCTAGAGATGATCTTATAACCGGACTGCTGAAATGTGGAACACTGGGCAAGGAACTCTTGTCACAAGGCAAAAAGTATACAAGCATGTCATCAATGATGGTAGGATAGATGAATTCGTATAGATCACTCCAACCCTGGTTTCGTGACTGCCACACCGGACTAACGAGTGCATAAGCCAGGTGAAAGACAAACAGTTCAAAGGCATCTGAACATTGTTAAGGACAACAATCAACATCACAATAAAACTGTATCTGTGCAAAACTGTTAGCATAATCATATACATACAACATCTTTCACTGATCTACTCATTTCACTTTCCACCAGGATTCTGGGGGAAGGTGCAGGAAATTTCATAAACAAAGTCAAGATGCTGACACACCCAAGATTTACATGCTCTAGTTGGCAGAAGAAATAGCATACCTTGTGCGTGCAGCCCTCTACTGGCAGATGGCCTGATGTCTGACATATGTCAAAGGCGGACTGTGCTCAAGGGATAAACTGACAGTCAAGGATAGGCAACTGACAGTCAAGGATAGGCAACTGTCTGTCTACAACCAGAAGAAAAATATGATTGACTGCCCTTGGGCTGGTTAACATCATACACATCATGGACCAGCCTTTAGGCTAATTATGCTGAGAAGCTGCTTGTTGCATTACGCTGACTAGCCCTAATGAGTCTTGATTAGTCCACCGGTGGTTACATTCTGCAGGTTGTTTTCAGCTTTCTTTTATACTTGGAACATGAGAACGAGTGGTTGTGATCACATTAGACAAGGGTTGCCATATGCAAACTAGATATATGTAGGAAAGATGAACAGTCATCCCTCTAACCGGTCACCTAGGCAGTGGTTGCCATAGACAGGTGTTGCTTGATCAGGTTCAAATGGACTTAAATGACCATTCATGCCTTGTCTGGGCATTTTCATTCATTAAGATCACTCTATGAGAGTCACCAGGTGGACTTCCCCCATGACTGGCAAATATAACACACCGACAGCGGGTGGAATGAAAGTTAAACAGTGATCAATCAAATTGTTTTGGGAATAACCCTAAATCAGATTTAAAAAGTGTCAGTTTCAATAATTGCACCATTTTCATGTTTTACTGGCTGCACAGTTATGATGCATTTAGTTTCTTTGATGCTTAGAAAAAGTAGGATGTGAATTCCAAGAGCAATTAAAACACAAAACACAAACGATGCAATTGAGCAAAAAGTTAAGTTAGGAAAATAAAAAAAGGCAGCGGGATACTTGCTTTGGGAAAGACACGTGGTTTTCAGCTTTGGTGTCTTCCTCAAAGCTATTATCTATGAAAGGCGAGATGCAGGTACAGTACCAACACCATTTAAGAAAACATTCACACACTGTCTAACAGTCACACTTTGAAGCTGCCAGTTTGTCTCAAGCAGTTAAGTCACGCTGCAAGAATAAAGTTGTGAGAGACAAACATCAGATGACTGGAAAAAGAAACATAAATTAAATGGTATTCAGGCTATTTCAGTGTTCTATAATGTGTAGTGAGCTTACAAAGAATACAAAGGAAACTCAGCGAGACTCCCACAATCTTTCACATCCAGTGATTTTCCATATAAAACAATTTCAGTTTAGGCAACTTCCACTTTTCAGTCCTATCTGCAGCAACAATGTTTACTGGTAAACAGATTTAAGTGGCCTTCAAATTCTTCTTTTAACCAGTGCAAGTAAAGAGTAATTGTAGATCTATATTATCCAGCAACCTTTCCTACACATTACTGTAGTAGAATAAACCTGAGAATTCAAACCACAACTCAAATATGCAAACTGCTAAAATTCTGAATCACGACCATAGCTTGCAATTGTCAACACTGATCTTGGGTAGGTATTAAATTCCCCATGAAAGGATATTCAGCAGTAGAACTGGCATACTGAGATTCTGTGTCTGCAGTTTGTTGGCATAGAATGCTGGAACTGCACCATCCTCGATCATGTACCTTGCTGGAGCCTGCAAGTGAAAGGAAACAGACCTAAGTGGGGGAAGATGTTACTTTTTGATACCAACATATCACTTTTACACCAAGTTCCTGATTCTAAATGATAATGAAAATGAGGTGCGCCCACCTCGGCTGAGCCCCCTGTAGCTGGTATGCGTCCATAATGGTCCCTCTTTGTTCAAGTAAAATACCAGATTTTAATTCCTTGGCGTTCTGTAAAATCAATCTGCATAATGTAATGTTACACATTTTTAAACAGAGCCCAGCAAGACCTTTTCATTGATATGAAACACTTTATATCTCTGACAACTAGCCAAGGCACTATGACAGACTGAAATTTTCAGTTACCCCACTATTCTACCGCTTCTTGTACTCAGCAAAATTAATACTGCATAAGATAATGGTACTGTTGTTTAAACAGGGTAAAACAAACCCTTTCCATTAACATGCAACACTGTATATCTGCGTCACCCAGGGAGTCACAAAGACATATTTTGAAATTTTCAACTTGCACACTTCCTCATTAGTTCAGCAAAATTTATACTGCTCAGTTCAAAAAGAGACTAAGCCTGATGCCAATCATTCTGCCATCTTTTTACACAGCTCGCTCATTATTACGACAAGCCTGTATATCCTCCAAATTCATTTGGAAAGTGCCACTGCAGCTGCTCTACTGTTGCATAAACAGGCTGGTCATTGTTAATTGTTGACGGGAATCTGCCCCAGTGGCACTACAGTTTTCATTGCATGTAAGACCACAGCAAAATGCATGCACTTATAAGATTCTAAATATTTGAGCAAGCTCATATGGCAGACCAAAAAGAAATTAGCCATGCTGGTTAGAACTACTTGTGAGCAGTAGGGCACCCATGGCATGACACCTCCATAAGTTTGTCACTACTGCATATTCGAGACAGGTATGTTTCTTTTTCTTTACTATCCACTGATTGTATTCTGTAGATGACCAAAAATCTCTTAATAGTGACCCATCTCCCCTCCAAAAAAAGAAAAAAATGTAAGCATCAGACATCAATCAGAGAAATCTCTGATCCTAAACACAAATTCTCAACGGTTGCTGACTAAAGATTGTGGTCATTATCATCAATGACACTAGTGGTAAAGATACAAAGGTGCTCTTGTGGAGGGCACACCATACGCATTTCTTCAAAGAAGTTAAAAGAGATTTTGTAAATGTCATTTAATATCCAAAATGACGCTGTTTCCTTGGAACAGGAAATCTGAAATTTTCATACTAGAGTAAGTAATAATTAGTAATTTATAATCATTCTGAGCATTTCTACATATATATACATATCATTTTACTTAGGAATTTTGCTTAAAAAGTTATTCAATTTTAAAGCTAAGCAAAACTGACCCTGTTAAAATCTACTTTATAAGTTGCTGTAAAGCCAACTTGGTCGCACTGAATTTTTATAAATTACCACCTCACACCAGCCAGACTTTGTGAACACATTTACTGTTCAGTGACCTTATTTCTGAACTTCACACAATTATGCCACTCACTGAATATTTGATAGTTTCACATTCATATACAAAATTAGCTTAGCTTTATAACAAACCTATAAAGATAATCTTTATTTCTTCAGAAACCCAAATTTTTAAAAAAAACATGAACAACTTGTAAATTTTCATTTTGCTCTTTGAGGGGTGATTAAACATTGTTCTTTTCTTACTGTGCACACTTTCGACCCATTCATCAAATGGTGTTGAGGTAGGTTGAGGTACCAGCACGTTGTAGGAGATAGGGCCACATTGTAAACTGCTGAAGTAGTGGAAGCAGTTTTTTTTTTCAAGAAAAAGGAATTTTTGTATGATGTGAGAGCTTTCTAATAAATTCACTGTAAAAAGCTGTGAATGAACCATCATTTGGTACGTCAACAAATAAGTTAACAGCCTCTCATACAAAATGAAGGTGAGAGACAATGAAAAATGAAAAATGAAACAATAACAAAGAAAAATGAAACAATAACAAATACTACAACAGTTTAATAAATATCAATGCTTACGGGTATACGTTTGATGGGGAATTCATATGTGGCATGTGGATCTCCATAGAGACAGTTTATGACACTCATAAGTGGTCCTTCAGGTGACAGCAATCGACGGATGCGTTCAAAGAGCTCTGGATTGTAAGATCGGAAGATTCTGTCCAACTGCCATCCTTGACTTTGGTCTTTGTCAAAGTCGAAAATTTCATGAAGGATGTAGGGAAGTGCTGACCTCAGTTCCTGCCATATAAAAGTGTGAGAATAACATCAGATGAGGTTAGCCACTATTGTTACAGACTCATATGCCTTATGAGGGCAGTAAAAACTTTGTCATTTGGACAGATTAGGCATTTTGGGCCCTAGATTTGTGGGTAAGAGACTTCAATCTGGATATGGCCCTCTGTGTGGAATACTTGTTGCTAAGTAAGCTAGTTAGATTGTTTACGCCTTTCTTGTGTCAGTTCGTAGCTTGAAAACTAAAGGAAGAAAGTATAAATAAAGAAAATAGTGGAAAATATTAGTATCTTAAACAACACTTTTTAATAAGCTCATCGAATGCTGCAAACTACTAAAGTAGATTTAGTAACAATGGAACTTCTTGAAAGTGACCATAGAGAAAATATGAAGGCAAATCAAATTAAGTTTTCGTTATCAGAATGACAAAACTTCAATAACAGTGTGACTCAGAATCTGATAAGGACACATGTGATCTTATCACATTTGATGTCTGAAAATAATTTGCTACATTGCCTTTGCATATCAAATTCATAGCATTTAATATTAGTATAACTGATTGTGCTACATTGTTAGGTTAGACATAACTGGTCTCAAATATTATGAGGTTCTTCTCCTAGATTATGATAGTCCTGCACTGAAAGAGCTACAAGAGAATATGATGTCAGGAGGATGTAAACCAATAATATGACAATCTCATTTCACCTTTGTGCTGGTAGTGTGAAGAAGGTCCTCCATCAACAAGCAGCGCTGCAGCAATGGCCTGCCCTGAGCTGCACTAAGACGTTCCTGGATGAGAAGTATTGATGATCATGTTATTGCAACCGATCTTCTCTAAGCAACTCTACTTATACCATTACATCTTCACTGTGATATGGTCAAACACATCTGTAAATGAATGGCCATATTTAGTTTTGTCAGGATTTTTCTAGTCACAAAAATAATGTTTAACAATTCAGAGAGAGAGAAGACATCCTTGAATAATTTTTTATGCAATCTGCTGAAGTTTTTTAAAGGAACAGAAGCAGCTATCTGTTTCACAGCCTTAAAATTCCACCTTATTTTTTAAGAAATTTTCAGCCCCTGACATGTTTTCTTGCCCAAACACTTTCAAAAAAATGCAACTTTAAATTCAAAATTTTCACACTGTGCATGCCCCCATAACTGGCCTTCCCTTACGCAGGGGTCTAAGGCATCAAAAAGCAAAGATGCAAGCTGGCACTCTTCAAGCAATGATAGTTATCCATACACGAAACATTTGCTTGGTGCTTTATCTTTTTTTTTCTATATGATAAAAAGGAGTATTTTGTTGAAAAGACTGAGAACAACTGCTTGACAGCAATGCTGTAACCTCTGAAAAGGCAGAAAAAATATTTGATAAAAGGAGCATCTGTCTGAGCACTGTTTGAATCGCTTTATTCATGTATGCATTGCCCAAGTATGGTTGTCCATGTCCCCCCCCCCCCCCCCCCCCCCCCCCNTTGGTCTATATTATTTAGTGAGCTCTCAGTGGCCTACAATTCCAAAAATACAAAATTATCATTTGCATGAGGAGCACATGTAAATACAGTCGACTCCGCTTAATTGCCTTTCCGCTTAATCGCCTCGTTTCCCAGGGAACCGAATTTTTTTCTATATAAAAGTCACTGGATAATCGCCTCTCACTCCGGATAATCGACCATTCAAAGATCAGCAATTAAAGGATTACAGTTGACAAACAAATATGTACACAGACGATAATAACTGCACGACGGATGGCAGACCGGTTGACTGAGTGACAGCTGCCACGCCCAAATAGGTGTGATAAGCCTTTCCTCCCCCTTCCCTTGTTCCCCTTCGTCCCACGCTACGCATCACCGCCGTCGCCCGTCCGATAACACTAAAGCGCCGAAAGCCGTATAGTCTCCTCTTCCCACGCCTTCCGTCTCCGCGAGGCGGAGAATGTAAACATCGTAATAGTGGATTTCGGCTAGATCAGAGAACGTGTCATGTCGATACCGACCTTGCTTGTCTGTTGGGCTACTGCGAGGTGGCCAATGAGAGAGACCGCGGAGACCAAACTTTTTGTGCGCTACAATACCGTCAAACTCGAGTCTGTTCTGAGTCTGGCGACGAGAAGGCGTCAATGCACGACATCAAAGAATTTAACCCCATTACCAAAAGAGAAAGGGAGAGAAGATGGGCTGGATGGGTGAGCACCTTTTCAGGGATGAAGCAAAGACATTATGTCTTTGAGGGGGGGGGGGGGGGGGGGGGGGGGGGATTATAAGAAGCAATAGGCGAAAGTGAGGGCCTGAGTTAATAGGGGGAAAAAAGCCAGAAGGCATACAATGAACAGTGACTCAGGGGCATCTTGGCTCTATCTCTCTCCCCCTCCCTCTTTTTCTCTCACTCTCCATTCACGTTTTTTTTTTTCTCAAACCCTGCTTTCTCCTATACTTTTACCCCACCACTTTTCTTTTCCCTCTTTGCTCCTTGTCTACTCTCTATCTTTGGAATTATGCCTGCCCAACCCATACAAGGATTCAGAACATTCTCCTTTGATCGGGAAGATTGGTTCCTTCTTTCAGAACTACAAGTCTTCAGAGGAATTCCACAAAATGATCCTGTGATCATCTTTGATCAACAAAAGAGTTTCAAAATATTTTCTGCGTCGATGTGCCTACTTTATCACCAGTTCCTGAAAGCCTGTTGATTGATTTATGACTAGTGATGCAACTGGCATCATTCCTAAGCACAGAAAATAAGAGACTAAGCGCCAATCAAATCAAATCCTGTTTAGCCATGCAGTATCTAAATTTATTATCTCAAAGTGCTCCTCATGCACATGATAATTTTATATTACCACAATCATGGGCCAAAGAGACCTCACTAAACCATACAGCAGACAACCAGATAGGTTATGCGTACATTAATAAAGTGAATCAAACAATGGTCAGACAAATATTATATTCCTTTTTTTTTTTCCTCAAATATTTATCCTCACTTTTCTAAGGTTACAGCAGTGCAATCGAAGTCGGGCGGTTGTTCACAAACTTTTTTTGATAACATTACGAAAAGAAGGCATAAAGTTTAGCACTAAGGCAAATTTTTTTACATGGAAAACTCTCCACATAACAAGAGCTAGCCTGCCTCTCACTTTCTGATATCACACCTCAGACCCACACTACATGGAAGACCAGTTATGACAGCCCAGACTATGAAAATCCTGACTTTCAAACTACATTTTCTAGGAAGCACTCAGGCGAAGAAAAGATGTGTGGGGTTGAAACTTCATAAAAAAAATAATGTGGATATTTAAGGCTGTAAAGCGACCAGTCAATCCTGTCCCTTCAAATTTCTTTAACAGGAAAACTTAGTGATTTTGAGGACAAAAACGAATGTGATAAATGAGGAAGAAATTCCATTTCACTTCAGAGCTATGTTCTTGTGGAATATTATTGGCAGCATTGCTATGATTAAGACTGAGACCTCCTAGCATGAAATTTTTCATTTCTTTTTTTTTTTTTGTTCGGTGACTGGTCAAAGCCCACAAATAGTTTGCAAGGAAAAAAACGTGCTGTTGCATAATTTGTACACCCTATGAATAGCCAGGATTGAGAAACAAAGCATAATAACTTTAATAATACATCTACCAAAAACCAGCTTTCACTTTAGCCCAGTTGCACATGATTCGAAAACAATGCTGTTTCTTATTTTTGCCTGCCAATAAAAACAAGGTTTGCCTCACCTTTCAATACTTTCATCTGTCCCTTTAATTTAAAAATGGTACACTTAGATGGGTGTTTATAAACTAAATTTTAAAACAAATATTTCAAGATCAATTCGACATTAACAGGAACCTGTTGAGAACAAAAAGAAGTCAATTCAAGCAACAATAATGATTCTATGCCACACAGAATATTTAGGCATGCACCCGTGTGTGTGCGTGGGTGTGTGTGTTTACAGAACCTGTGGATTCCAGAACTTAATTCCGGTTTCGTGAACGGAGCAGAGCTCCATTATGTTTCATTGTGAACATGATCATGAATGGAGGTAGTATTTTTCCTGAATGGATCGGAACTTAGTTCATTTTCAAGTCCGTTCAAATTCCGTTCACACATCAGCGACCAAGTGTTGGTTTTTTTTCATTTTGTCAGGAATTACTGCACTCGCCACACTGCGATCACCAGCTACATTTGACCTGTCAGTTTTAACGGTTATTCTTCGAATCAGCAAGATCAGTTTGTCACTCCTGCCCTTTTATCGCGTCACGTAGATAATAGGTTTGTGACACCTATTAGAAAGGCAAATCACTCATTGTGTACAACCCAATTAATCCGCTAATACACTGTATACAAAATCCCATTTTTTTTTGGGGGG
>JAWQUT010000928.1:102368-114296 GCA_033807755.1 Ellobium chinense
AACCGTACACCAATGAGAGCTCATTAAACAATACAAGGGGGAAAACGGCCCAGACAACCATATATAGGCTATGCATACATTAATAAAGCGACTCACTCAGTGCCCAGACAGATGCTTCTTTTATCCAATATTCATCCTGCTTTTTCTAAGATTACAGCATTGCAATCAAAGTCAGGCACTTGTTTACAGCCTTCAACAAAAGACTTAATGATCATATATAATATATAAAAAAAAGGCATAAAATTTAGCACCAAGGAAAGTTATTGCATGCGGATAATTCTCTTCGCACAACGACTATTAGCTCGCCTCTCGCTTTATGACGTCACGCTTTATTCCCGCGCTGACCGGACGACCAGTTATGGCGGCCCGCGCGGTGTGAAAATCCCGACTTTCAGGCTGCATTTTCTCGGAAGCGCTCGGGTGAAGAAAACGTGTAAGGGGTTGAAAATTTATGAAAAAATATTGCGGATTTTTTAGGCTGTGAAGCAGATAGCTATCCCTGTTCCTTTAAGGGCCAAACCCTGTAACTCTAGCTCTCCTTATTGCGTCATATTACATACGCGCAGGATAACAGAATGATGCTCTTTCTTTGCAAAATTGACTCGGTGGGCACCATAGATACTTTTTAGAGAGAAAAGGTATTGAAAAGTGGAAAATTATTTTTGATGTGCGTGTCCTACTTTAAGTGTATGTTTGGTCCTGCGTTACGGCTATCGTGGAGTATACAGTGCTCCATACTCATTATATTACAGTATAACACTATAACAGGAAAAGGAAAACCTGCGTTACGGCTTTCGTGGCATACAGTGCCCCATACTTTTTATAGTAAAAACACACATCTTATTGTAAGACTGTCATGAGGCATGGAAGTACCCATAAAAATTATAAAGTGGAAAAGAGCAAAATCATAATATAGGTGCGATAATAACTCTACATTCCTTTCATATCAGTCGATTTAATAATGGAGGAGCTGAAGGAAGCATTTGCGCATCTGCAACAAGTAATGTTTTATGTGTGCTGTTTTTAAGTGCACATGTTTATTATTGTCACCAACCATCATCATCCATTCAGTCGTCGTGATAGATGAGGTCTTCATCGCTTTCATCACCTTTTCTCTTGTCATTATCACCATCATTTTCTTTCACATTGTCGTTTGTGCTCGATTTTCTGCGTCTTCCATTTCATCGTAATCTTCACATTTCCACTTATTTAATCTTACATGGGCAAGAAAGCATGATTACAGGCTAATACCGGTACTAATAATAGAAAAGATAGGCATTTTCCATCTTCTGGCATTGTTTCTTCAGTCAAGGGCTGTCTCCGTTCAGTCACATCATGAATTACAACCGGTAGTTGATTTATGAAGTGCGTAGGGATGAGCTGAAATTCACATTAGATTATTAAAATTACATAGCTGAGAATCTCCAACAGAATTTAAAAAATACATTTTTGACATATTAGTCAGTTTAGAGTTATGCCTCTGAGAAAGGAGCTTCCATGAAAAGACAAAAGAAAATTACCATGTTTAATAGCATTGTGAAGGATTTATGACATTAATCATTGCTTATTGTCTTTTTGCCGGTATTCCTGATATACATGTACATGTTGACACAGAAAAAAACGAGACCAATGTCATCCGTAGTGAACAGTTACAATCTTCAAATTACACTGGTCAACACTTGAGATATAGGTCTATCAACTTGATGAATTTGGTTGACCTAACGGTATCTATTTAAAAATTAAAACTGTATGTGTGTCAAAATTGAATTCCGCGCTTTACACTCGCGTTTTAAACATTCTCAGAATGACTGTTTCCACACTTATAATGACTTATTATGTTTGCACCATCAACATTCTGAAACGGGTATTGAAAACAGAAATTTGTTTATTAAAATACTGATATTTTTTTGCCCTGTTCAAAGATGCCTTGGTCAAATCAGTCGAAAGCTATTGCTATCAAAGAACCTAACAACAAAGTAATTAAAGCAAACAATTGTTAATGTTAACACCAGGTTTGGACTTCACGATCGAAAAGGTTTGAAAAAATGCAGAATGTAAGCATGACTGAAAAACTTCAAGGAGAACTGCACTGTTTGAAACCTCAGCCATTGGTCGCTGGGCGTTTTGAGACATGTCAGGTCCATGCAAAACATCAAGCTTAAGAATGGTTTGCAGAATACACCCCCGGAAATGTCCGTGAGGCCCAGAGTGCAGGTCACCCCTGTAAACACCACTAGTGAGAGTCTCAGATCAATTCTGTTGCATGATTTAGAGTTGTCTCGTAAAACAATTTAAAATTACAGATGGACTCACACATCATAAATAATTTTCTATTTTCCAGTACTTTTTCTCTCTGAAAATTACTATGGTGCCCACCGAGCCACTTTCGCGAAGAGAGAACATCATTCTATTACTCGTACCATGCGCGCTGTATGGCACACTAAGGAGATCAAGAGTGACCGGAATTTGCTCTTGCTCTGGAGTTATTCCCCTTCCCCGATCAGCAGTGGCTTGTGACAAAAATGATGACGTTACTGAATTTCCAGGAGCTACGGACATCTCTTTATCTGACAAAATTTTATTCAGCTGGTCACCATATTCAAAAGTAAAGTTTGACAGTATAAGCCAGGTAAAATTTTCTGCATTTCTATTGCCTTAACATGATTTCGTTTGACACAGCTGCTGCTTACAGTAGAATTAAAACACTCACACCGACGTTTATCACCTGTCCACAGAGCACTGGCTAGACAAGCTGGCCGTGCGGCTAGGGCGTATTTGACGTGGGCTTATGGCCGCTACGTGCACCGTGGATGTAAGAATTCGGACGTTGCATACTGTAATCCTGTGTGGTCATGGACAGGCAAAGACATCATATTATGTTTACAGACACTTGAAAGAATGTTTTACTGGAATAACAGGGTATCACATGAACTAACATAATCGGTATGGTGTTTCAGCTTTCCTTTAAACATAAACTCAGTGGTCTTGGCATTAGTCATAGTGCCAATCTTGACACTGATACCAGGGTGCTAATGTGTATTTGGTTTCAGACCAAAATGAAAAGCAAATCATGGTGGAGTGATGACATCTAGTTTTCAGACGAAGCGCACTGCTTGATATCCAGCTACATAAAGTATTATTTCTTGGGCCAATCAACCACCACCATATGTACTTGGGAGGCCTTTACAATCACAGATATGCACAGCCTGGATGGTCTTTAGCAGCCATGACCTGGCTTCAGGACAATGACAGTGACCAAAGAATGTTACATTGGCATGCTCGAGCAGTTCTGAATAGCATTAGATTAGGGCAGCGCCATTATCACCGTGAGTGCCAATGGTTTCAGCAGGATGGGGTTACACCTCATACTCTTGCACGGTTGAAGGACAAGTCTGGACAGCGTCTCATCAGCAGACTTTTGGACATTTGAGTTGGTGTCCCATTTACCTGATTTTAACTCTCTTATTTTCTCTTCAAACTGCATAAAAACAAGCTTTATTAAACAGCTTCAGAAAGCACCAACAACTGCAGCACAACACAGAGAACATCCACAACATCCCTTCTCCAACAGCTCGTTTTTCTGAACTTTGAAATGATGGTGCGGCTATGCTATGAGAGAGGAGAAAGAAACATAGACTACCTTTCCTTACAAATGCTCATAGCAGTCTTTTGTTTCTTCAGGATGGTCATGCACAGAATATTTCCTGCTCTCGTCAAAAACTGATTTCTTATATTCATGAAACAGATTGAGGAAAACATGCAGTACTATTTTTCTTTGTAATGTTGTATATGTTGAACGATGAAATATGTTGCATTCATTTTGTGCACATTTTTGCTGCAAACAAAAATTTTGGTATGCATTTTATTTGACTTTTTTTTTACAATATATTAGAAAAGTTATATATTTTTCCACATAGTTAGACATTTTGCGTGGGAATATTTTTAGCATTTGACTGATTTTTGAAAAATGACCACCTCACGTGTCTTCTATAGAAGATGTATTGCTAATTAAGAGTATCTAATTGTCCTTTGTCCTGACTCAAAACCTCAGTCTTGAACCTAACCTTCTATCCATAAGCATCATATCATATTATACTGTCCTACCATATAGCCACTTTCATCAGTAAACATCATATATGGTAATTTTAGTGTCTTGTTTAGATTAAATTAAATAAAGAACCCACAGACATAATACCAAAACATGTTGTTCTGGTGGTATGCTAAGCCCATATAATTGCCAAAACACCACTAGTTATCATATCTGTAAAGAAACGGTATGGACAGCTGCATGTCCCACGACAGCTGACTCACTACACCGAAAAATCTCTATAAAAAAGTATGGGTGCCTGTATGCCCCACCACAGCCTTAATGACATAGTGAAAATCAACACATGATTTTGTGTGTGTGGGGCGGAGGTGGCGGGATGGACAAAACAGTTATGGCCATATATTTGAAATTTGCAACATTACCAGATAATATCTGTCTGCTGATGTGTGCTGAAGTTCAGCTGCATACATTCTGAATTGCTAAAATTGCTAATGTGTAAAATTTAGTATAATTTATTTTTGTTTTATTAATTTGGTCATCCACTATGTATTTATACATCTATATACAAGACTAACACCCCATTTTACAAATGGGCAAGCAGGCAATGCACCAGCGGCAAAAGAATACCTAGCGATAGGCATCATAGACGAATGCATTAGACTAAAAATTAGACTCCGTGAAAAAGTTGGACGATTGGCGAATCGGGAGGATTGAAAAGATCTATCGGAGATTGTATTTCGTTGCTATACACATTTTTTTTTTAAAGGGTAAAAAAAAATAAAGAGGACTGATGTGTATAGCTACTTTTTGTGTATTTTTCTACGACTTTAGGTGAAAACCGCATGTTTTTACATTACGTAGTTCTCAAGAAATCTGTGACACAAATTTGGCTGAAATGTTTTATTAATATAGATATGACCAGATAAAAGTGAATATTATGAATTTTAGAATGGATATTTGTACCTAGATCTACTCAAGAAATTTTACACATAATTAAAGTTCATTTTAAACTTGTGATGATCAAATGTTAAAGTTAAAATTTTTTTCACAAAGCAAACATGAACAGAAGTTAAGGAAAAAATGTATGCAAAAGTAAAAGGATCTAGACTCACACAGAAGACAGTGCATATATAGGCATGTTCACTTTCCCTAAACCCATTTATAACAGTCACATGTTGGCATACGCAGATCCATCAAGGTTGGAAAATACTACGAGAGAGCAGCCAGACTCTCATGAAGACAGCCATACTGTGCTCTGTAATAAATCATGCAGTTATGCTGTTCCCAATTGACTGCCCTATTTGATACAAACAGGGTTAATTCTATAAGCCGATAGGTCCACTGTGCAACATAAAACTTGAGTGTCATTTAATATTTATGCACTGGTATGTGAAATGATCGGCTTATCCCAGAGGAGTGCTGTGGGTTGACACGACAGTGAGCCATTTGATTTTATCATAGCGGTAGAAAAGGCACGAAATGAAAGAGGAAGGATAGGAATAACATGAAAAGGTGTCATTTGTCTTTTCTCTATTTCATTGTCTCCTCCATCATAAAAAGTAGCGGAAATTGCAAATCCTCATTACAAATTTTTGTGATTAATTACAAAGCCGTTACTTTGCAAAAGAATGTAATCACTTACTCTATTCAATACAAAATAGAGGTAATGAGTACTTGTAGCACAATTAGAGTACAAGTACACTGATTAACAATCCTGTATGCTGAGGAACCTAGGTCTAGAACGGTATCCATCTAAAATTAATTCTTTGAATGTGACAGCAAAAGGATGGACCCTAATCTAGCTTGAAAATAAACTAATGCTGGAACACATGGATCCACCTCAACATTTTCAGCTTGAAAAGCAGTTTTTTAATCATCTAACCAGCTCAACAACTAATGAAACATTTTCTGTGTGGTAAATGTACCCGAAATAATCACATTCATTTTCACAATGAATGCAAAGCATGCTACATCTGTCATAAAGTTAATCTTACATTTTTTTCTACCACAAATTAAGAAAGACAAAACAAATTTATGGCAGCAGCATTCCCAATAGTGAACTACACAACTCACAAGAGCATAGTAATAGCGTTAAATCCTCTAATCTAAAGCCATATATTATGACACTATTAAAAGTATTATACGCCAGATTGGGTAATGGCAAGCATGAATCACATTTTGTTGCTCACCCTTATGATTTATCGGTACAATCCTGGAACAGCACCGCTGGTAGGCCAGGCATGAGACTAATTGAGTGACTCTGGCCATTCATTTCGTCTAACACCTGACCTACCAGCGGTGCTGTTCCAGGATTGTACCGATTTATCTTCAACAAAGATAAAGGCCTCAATAAATTTCCTGGGACCCCATGGAGCCACCTAAGGCTGTTAATATAGACTAGACTATGTCTCAGTCTAGTCTAGAGTGACTGTACCAGTCATCGGCGTATTTTAACATCTCTTTTTTATCTCCAGCAAACAGAGTAAGACATGAATATCTTTACCCTCGATTTTATAACAGTATTACTCCTTACTCCTAAAACTGTGAGGTTATAGGCATTCTTTCTACACGGATATTATTTAAAATATCGTTTTTGAATAGCAGTGCGATCTGGGTCATTTTGGGGCCAAACGCTACCAGTCATCGGCGTATGCTCTGAAACAAAATCCAGGACTTGTGCGCGATTACTAGTTTAAACATCATAAAATGCAATAAAAATTAGGCACACTTGCCAGTTTTTGCTTGATTGTGTTCATTATTTGCAAAGTTATGCTCAGGTAAGTACTACCAATCGAAGGCCGATGCGCACTGCGCCGCCATTATGATGAGAACGGAAGAAATTTCCGGGCGGTCAAGGAACAAATATACCAGAGACCGTTCATTATAATTTTCAACCCTGATTATTTACAACTTGCTGCATCTTTTGCCTTGTCAAAAAAAATCATTCAAGAACATAAAACAACTGAGAATAAATGTCCATGTTGATCTGTTCAATTGTTGTGTGCAAGAAAGGGATGGCATAGGGACAGCAAAGGGTGGTGGGTATATGAACTTGGAAAGGTGCTGGTGGTGCATAATGTAGTAAATTTGTGCTTTCATGCCAGCACTCAACTGTAATTTTCTCAGTAACCACTAAAGCTACATCCATCAAACTTAAATGTCACTTAAGCATCTGTATGAGACAAATCATTTGCACTATTATTTATGACATACAGTTATTTCTTCACGGAGTTGTTGGCACTTAATGTTGTGCAACAGAAGTAGGTAAGCTGCCTCGCAGCACCTTCAGATCATGTTTTCTGGTTATGAGTTTTCTAATGACTTGGGATGATCTGTACAACTTCTTTATCTTGCTATACCCTACAATTTGATGTATGACATGTTGATGTAACTTGCACAACTACCCTGCCAGCGTCCATTAACCTTTCACTCATTGTCCATTTTTTCCATATCAGTGCCAAAGTCGTGCATCAAAAGTAGTAGCTCTCCAATATGTCCGCGTAACCATGTTATATTTCCCGTTGAGTTAGTCTGGTTTTCAGTATAAGTCTGGCTTTAGTCGGAGTCTATGCCTCAACGCAGTCGAGCTTACGTCTGGCTCCTGCGAGGCTCTTCATGCATTCTCCCCCATCAGGCTGGCTGGTAGTCTGGAAGCTGTGACTGAAATTAAAATGTTCTATCTGCACTACATGTGATTAAACTTTGATGTCGTCCACTCTACACAGCTGCGTTCCTGACGTCTGTTCATACCAACGACTGACCCGTTGAGGTTCGAGTTAGGCTAAAGCCCATAGCCAAGCTTGCCTTCCCGCCCCTCTTCATCTTCATCTACATCAACATCAACATCAACAGACAACAAACACCAAACCTTCCCTTCTCCTCATTTACGACAATAAGGACGGCAGCAGTTGTTGAGTTTGCATAACAGTTGAGGAGATGTAACCAGTTCACAAAGAAATATTAACTCCAATCACCAATGTCAACACGATATCCTTTAAACTTTAAGAAATAAATATAATAAAATAAAGTTGAAGGGGCAGACTTTATAATCATACGGACATAAAAAAATAGATCATATTACATGAATTTATATTTTATGAACTTTGTTAATGTAATGATTTCAACTCCACAAACCCTTACTGATCGCGCAAATAATGCAAACAAAAATATGTTTTATTAAAAACCAGCGAATGCCATGGATTGGGGGAAATATATTGAGCGTTTCTAAAAACCCCTTTGCTCAAATTTACATAGGAATTAACTTACAGTCGAGTCCATGTATGTCGAAACCGGATACGTCCAATTATTTATTAGTCGAACTAAAAAGAAATAATAGTTTTTTTTCCTTCTTTGCGTCTATTAATTATCCTTGCATAAGACGAAGTAATTAATGCCCATTCCTGATTAGTCCAACTGCCCAGCGCTGCCACAAAGGCAAAATCACCCCCTGGAGTCTTCCCCGCGTGGTACCAAACAACGCCGACGGCTTGAAAAACAAACGAGCCGGTGCCGCGGATAGAGAGAGGCAATAAAACTGGACACTGCGAGTGCCATTAACTACTGTATTAACCGCAGCACAATAAGTAGGGCGTGTGTATTACACCATCGCTGATAAGACAATAGGGGGAAGAGGGTGCACGAGGGCTCGGCGGTGCTGAAAAATCGATCGATAATCAAGCATCTCGGCAGCATTGTGTAGGGCAGCTTAACATTACTTACAAGGATCTGGCCTAATGCACCGTGACGGTATATAAACAAGAGGCTGCCCTCGTGACCTCCCCAGTGTGCTCGCTCTCTCGCTCGCGAACAGTTGCACCGTTATCATTTTCAACAAATTTGTCCTCTAAATGATGGCTTCCTCCAATCCTGTAAAGAGAAACCGCAAGACTCTTTCCATTGAGTCGAATATTAACATGCTCAAGGAAATCGACAGAGGTGCGATGTCGAAGAATGTCATGGCTGAGAAATATGGGGTTCCCGTTAGCACGCTTTCTACGATCTTGACAAACCGGGAACAAGTGGAAAAAGCGGCGGCCTCTTCATCTATTAAGCTACTACTCAGAGCGATTTCTTAGAAAAAGAAATAATCCCATTTAAAATACTTCCCCAATATGCCATCTTTAGTTACATCCCCTGTTGAATTACCCTCGTGACCTCCCCAGGGTGCTGGCTGGCTCGCATACTGTTGATCCGCCTTGGAAATCGTTAGTCGAATCCTGATTTCTCCAACTCATTGGGGTGGTCCCAGCGAATTGGAGTTAAGCGGACTCGACTGTATTTACGTCATGCAATAGATTATAATATTTCCGAAAAAAAGCAATGACGGCTCCCTTGGGATATTTTGTAATGGTAAATACGGTGCTCACAAAGAAAGTGTCACATGAGACGGACACTCTCCGGCCGCCGAACATGGGTCCGGTGGGATGGTAAGGGTAGAAAAACATTTTTTTTCAATGCAATAATTTAGGCCTAATATTCAAGCTAAAGGTTTGATATTTACCACAGATGACATATTTTTCTACCCTTTGTACGAAACTTACCGGCAAATATTCGGTAATTTTAAAGATATTTTCAATTTTCCTCGAACGCAATGATCGGCAACGTCCTACTGTCGCTAGAATATATCGTCTGCAAACAAACAAAAGTCACCGTCTGCTACGAGCACGTGACGTAATCACACAAATATAGCGGACGGATTGAGTTTTGTCACAGCTGAGCGAAAGTTTCCCGAAGTTTTGCTGTTCAGAGGCCAAACCTCCATAGTACGCCGATGACTGGTCTACGCCGATGACTGGTACAGTCACTCTCGTCTCTAGAAGTGGATCATAGCCACTGGGATCGACACCATGTCCCAGCCTACAATATTGACAATCGCCATATACTCACTAATCTAGTCTAGACATGTCATGTTATTAAAAGTAATGCAAGCTAATCTAGACTACTTTTCTAGCTCTTAGAAACTTCATGCTTACGAGAACAGGAAACGGACTGTAGGCCGCCATGATCTGCAATCAATATTGCCAGGTCTCGAATTGAAAAACCGCCAATACAGGATTTAAAAATAACCAAAAAGTAGCCAACGAAAGCGGGAAAAAAGGCCATAAAAAAGCCGGTAACGTCATACTAATGGACATTAATCTGGGCTGTGTTTGTTAGGTCTTCTTTGAGTATGAAGAGGCCGGACTCCACTCATCGACTGTATCGCCCATACCATATTCAAAATGACGTCATTCATACTCGAAGAGTTGAAGAAGCCCTGTTCGGGATGTGGGAAGAAGAATAAAGTCCTTAGGCCTAGCAAGCAAAGGAATTTAAGAAGACACATTAGAACATGAAGTATCATGCATGATGATGCTTATTTATTCACTGTATTTTTTTTTTCCGTAAATGCAGCAAGGTTTTGTTGTTTTGGTGGGTTTTTTTTTAATTCACAGGCAAGTGCCCCAAAGTCTTGGTTTGATTTTTTGCATTGAGGCAAAGAAATTGTGTCATGTAACTTGATCTAATTATTCACTTGATCATGTAAAGCTTCTTGTTTTTCCCTGCCAGCCTATTCGTCTGTGCAGAAGATTCCTTCAAGAATATGGAAAGGACAAATCATCTTTGAATATAGCGGGCTAATCAATGCAAATTATTCATGTCTTGGGACTAAGTCTTTTGGGGCGGGGAGGATGAGGCGCCCGCGTGAAAAGGCATTGGGTATCAGAAAGGAGTACTAGATAGAAGGAATGGTGGCTAGCAACAGACGAAAGGGCAATAGGCGGCATATTTGGAACAATAAATCAATGACTGGCTGAACTGAACTTAGTGTTGACTGATATTGATAGTACTGATAGAACAGAGTAGGTTATGGCAACTTATGGCAAGAGATTCTGGGAATCAAGGTTACAAAAGATGTATACCGGTACTGCAGGGATGAACAGAATGTAACTCTGGTTAGGAGCTGTATTAATGGCAGTAGGCATCAGGCCACTAGCTTAGGGAAAGTAATGTGCTGAACAAATCCATTTACTGCCGTAAATGTTGTGATTGTTAAGATTTTTTTTTAAACCAATATCTTAATTTTGCAACATATTTTTGTAACCCTGATCATACAGGCCGCTGATCTTATTAAATGCAGTTGAACGACACCTGTCAACCAAATCTGCCTTTGGCTTTGATAACCAAATGCCAACGAAATTTTCTTCATTGTTAACTTATATTTGTGTCTATCCAAACAATGACTATTCAGTTTTAACAATGTTTTAGTTGATTATTATTCAATAGTGAAGTCAAAAAAAAAAAAAAAAGCATAGCTATGACGTAGCCAACCTGGCAATGCTGCCAGCAAAATAAATGCTCGAAAGTAGACCGAGTCATTGGCCTACCGGTATCAGATTACCGGGGGGGTAGTCTCATACCGGTATCAAGCTACCCCCCCTGGTATGAGATTACCCCCCTTCCCTTTTTTCTATTTATAACATTTATTTACTGCCTGAATACAAATTCAAGACGGCAACAGCACTAGCAACACAAACAACATCAACAGCAACAAGATATGATAAACATTTACTCCAGTGAAATGCTTTTATCTGTTCATATGATGTATGCAAGGTGTCCATACAAGTAAATTGAGGCTGGATTTTTAGTACTTTAATTGCCGATTCATATTCCTTTCAAACAGTAATATGTTTGGGTCTTTTCATTTGATATGTGTGCAAGCTGTTAGTACAAACATATTGAAGCTGAATTTTTGACAGTAAGTTTTAGTTTTGATTCAATATTCTTTTTAAACATTTACCACAGTAATTTGCTTTGATCCTTTCTGTATATATGTAATGATGTGAAAAGTGGGCGATATATTTTCGATAAAATTTTAGTTTTAGTTATATTCATATTAA
>JAWQUT010000929.1:0-19786 GCA_033807755.1 Ellobium chinense
AGACTTATATAACAGCGTTGCTATATAATGCTGAAATTTGATCTTGAAGGCGATAGTATGCAAAGTGGTCAAAATCCGCTTCAGGATCAAATCTCTAGGAACTATGTTGCTGGATTTAACCCCCCTCCCCACCCCAGTGGTAGGTGACCAGAGAATCAGCCTCAAATTGAGGACACAACACTGTACGCTCATGGACCACCTAAACCGCATGAGCAAAGAATCTGCCGGCAGGAGTAACATACACTTCTGCATGTCCTACAGACCTATCCGAGGTGCAGGACTTTTCGAGAAGAGACGTCAGTGTTAAACGGATCGCAGAGGACCGTCAAATTCACCAACAGAGCACACTTGAAGATATGATAGGGAAGGCAAAAGAAGAAGAAACAAAAGAAGAAGAAGAAGAAGAAAAAGAAGAAGAAGAAGAAGAAGAAGAAGAAGAATTACAAACGGAAGAGGAAGAAGAAAAGGAAGAAGAAGAAGGCCGCTAGTACACGGCTCATGTACAAACTGAAAAAAAAAAGGTTGGTTTAGGGCTGATCTCTGTCTCAGAAACAGAAGGGGGCTGACATCATGTACACACATCTCGCAATTTTCTGAAAATTCACTCATGGTGACTTAGATCCTCTTCTTGTTCCACCCTTTTAATTTCAAGGTAGGCCCTATTATTATACTCACCAAGTCCCAGGGTGTCACCTGGCCGTCTCCATTCCCATCGTTGAACTCACCCACAAAGGCTATTCTGTCGGCCATGGTGTTGCTTATCCCAGCACAGACTTGGGTTTCCTCAGGACACAGCTGTTATGAGAGACAGAAGGGTTTTGAGACATTGCATGTTGTGTTGTATTTCAAATTTAGTTTCTAGGTCAAATAACTAAGAAAATGTAATGAATGACCATTCTGAATGACCATTCAGTGCGTTTACATATAAAGATTACTGCGGCCGTATGCATTATAATCATTATATTAATTAAGCCGTGACTACGGGAAACTCCCGAAACGATAATGTTCACTGTAGGCAACGCAATACGATAATAATTTACGTGTAAATTATGCGTACGGCCACAGGACTTTTGATGCGTACGGCCACAGGACTTTTGATGCGTACGGCCATAGGACTTTTGAAGAGACAAATTCCTGCTGGAACAATTATACCGGTGAGATATAGTCATGTTTCCTCTTGACAGCCTGAAATCAAGTCAACCATCCACAACTGAGTAGGACAAAGTGAGGAATAAAACTGGCAGTCTAGTACAGTGAAAAACTTCAGTTTGTTTAATCGCAAATCTAACTGCAAGCCACAGAGTTATTATGGTTGCCAGGTTCTGAAAACGAAAAGAACTACCACACTGCGTCAAGGCCTTCAAATAGCTGTTAGAGTTATGCCCGTGGGCGCACATGCACACTTGAAATCACACACGCGCACTCACGAACACACACGCTCACACACACAACACACACACACACACACACACACACACACACACACACACACACACATACACACACACACACACATATACAAACACCACCACCATCACCACCACTGAAGTATACCTGGATCATAGTTTTTCCCGGTTCTGGTTGAAGCCATATCTGATGTTGATAATATCCTCCATGGTGATACCAGCGCTTACTCGGACCACCCAAGGTGGCATGAATGGTCAGAAGGATCAGGGCAATTTTACAAATCTGTAAAACAAAATGCAAATGAATGAGATTTGCAACTTCAAGGAACCTTTTTCCGCATTTCTATAGTCAGCAAAAGTGGTTGTAAAATTAATATTGATTTTTTTTTTAAATGCACTCTTTGGAAGGTTTTTTTTTTTTCAGACAACCTCAATAAAAACTCGAGGAGGTGGATAGAATTTGTAAATCAAATACTGCTTATTGCATAAGTATGCATTAGCCATCTTAAGTACGAGAAATTAGGGAACAGTTTAGGGGTTGGTTTTTTTTCAGATTTTTTTTATCAAAAATAGAGTGAGAAAATAAAAAACAAGCAATACATCTTGTTAATGTTCCTGGATCTTTTTATTAACCCAGGTGAACATGTGCATATGAATGAAATTTCATAAATCAGCTAATAAAATATTGAAAAAAAAACAAAACAAAGACCAAAATTAAGTGAATGAGGTAGGATTTTTTTAAAATGCAAAATCTGGACAACGCATTCATTACGTCACCAATGCTCTCGAGAATAAACAATAATGGGAAACTCTAATGACGTAAATTGTAGTACAGATCAGTGAGGATGAAAAGGTTCGGATACTGTGTGAAACAATCACTATCACCATATCTCATATCGCTCTTACAAACACTATTCTAACGGTAGTATATGGTCACTGGTGGCGTTACAGTTTTGTAACAAAGAAGGTCCCTCCATCACGCGATAAAAATTCAATAATTTTCCGAAAGAAACGTCATTAAATTTAGAACATACACAAGTAATTTATGACGTATTTGGAAAATCTCTCCAACTCGCCAGTGTGCAATGCACACTGATTCACACATATATACTCATAACATTTTCGTCAAAACGTATCTCTCCAGTGCCAAAGACAATGACAATCTTGTGAGAAAGACTTGGAGTTCACAATCGCTTGCTTCTCTTAGCATGTGTATGCGCTTCAGTAATATATATATTGTAAGATTGTCGAATGTATTTCCTCTCTAATACGACTTTATCAAGGCCAAAACTGGACAATAAAATAAGATCCCAGCACGATTTGATAGGGCAGACTGCAGAGCTAATAATTTCTGAATGCTCAGGAAAATCTCGCAAGACTGTAGTTTTTGAAACAGTGCCTGAATTGTAGTCGATTCCTTTCAATCGCAGTCCCTGTAACATTGCTGCAGCTCAATCATAACTGCATTTTTTTCCTTTAAGCGGGATAATGTAGTTTTAAAAGTGTGAAGGCAAACAGCTGCTTATAGCTTATCCGTTGTTATTCCTTCAACAGTTAGGTTTCTGAAACGCTGAGAGGAATATATACTGTTAGTGTTACAATATGCAAAAGAAGTAGTTTGTGGTAGATAGCACCATTAGTAAAGAAGATACTTTGTGAGTAAAAGCTAGAATTAATATAACATCACTTGCCATGATAGTTGGTACACTCAACATAAAGATGATCTGCCCTGGCACGCTGCAAAAGTAGTTAGGTTTAAAGATGACTGAAATGTGTACATCTAGCATTGCTTTATATACTCACAGTTACCAAATCTACACCTGGACTTTTTCCACAGTAAACAATAAAGTGTTTAATACTCACGCTATCTTTAGTCTACTTAACCTAACTGGGGTTTTTCGTGGGGCCGGGAGGTGAAAATCTAGATCAGGTGGAATGCATTGCGTCCTCCTTTCTGAACCAACCTTGGGTGAACTGCTACGTCACAGCAAAAGTGGAAAACGTGTAGTTATGGGCGGGAGAGGCAAGGAGAGGTAAGGTCTTTTTAATTTCGTGGGGATCCTATCCACCCTGTCCCCACGAATAACTTCAGCCGACCTCATCACCCTCCCCTCTCCCCACCAAGGGTGGCAAAAGGTTGAATTTGACCTAATTTGACGAATACGTTGTTGTTGTTTTTTTTCATAAAACGGCAGCATTTCCGCATCGTCACTGGTTCCCTAATGAATAAGTCTAGCAGCCACCTCCTAAATTATTTTATGACCACCGAGTGGTCAAAAGATGCTCTAGTCTGTATTTTCTTTGCATCTTTTTCATTGTTAAGTAACACTAACATAATAATGTAAAACTTCAGGATAATGTGAGAAATGGGAGTGGGAGGGAGTTTGGCTCAGACGCGGACCATCTTCCTCATCGAACTTGTCCTTTCTACTAGCTGACATTGAAAAAGTCGAACACTGGCCCAGAAACAATACAATCTGGTGGGAAAAGAACTAATATTGGTATAATATGTAAACACAGGGAACAAGGGGTTAAGTAAACTAGTCAACCCCCCTTTCTGACAGTCACCCTATTATTGTTTCACTTTTTGACCTGTCTTGTCTTTTAGTCACAGTAACATAATCAAAAATTTCTGGAATTGAGAAAAAGAAGAGAAATGTATAACGTCACAAATTGTCAAAAACAAACATCCATCCATCCATCCATCCATCCATCCATCCATCCATCCATCCATCCATCCATCAAGCCAGGCACTTATTATTTTAAAATATGCTTATATTTCAGATTGTTTTAAAGGTAGCTCAGGGTTCGTTAACAACTGCAAACCTTTACACCTATGCCATGTATTTGCCAAATGTTGTCTCACCACTAGCATTGCTTTTAATTGGTCTTGTTGAGTCCTTTATGTGGTATAAAAGGGTGTGAACTTCGTAATATTTTATCGAGGCGCTTGTGACTATTTGCCATGGCACCAAATGTTAGTAAGAATGTATTATCATAATGCCACACGATGGACCATATAACACATTGTAACATTAGTCACTTCACCACACTGGTTTTGTCTTGGCGCTACGTAAGAAGTTTGGAGAGGAGAGCCTTTTTATGAATAATATGAAACAATAGTAGCTATAGCTGTCTAGTCAAAATATTGCTCATAAAATATATTGATGTGTGAGGCATTTCTTAGCTTTTTTTTCTAAACACACCAGCTTTACACAGGTCTGTGCAGAAAATTATGCCTTTCAGTTTGAATGGTCAGTCACACATTCCGATAAACGCTCTCTTTAAGTTACACTAGAGATTTACAATACTTAAAAGACGATAGCCCCTAGAGATCGGTAGACGTAATGGTAAAGGTATTTTGCCAGACAATACTGACGTATATGCGTCGAACATTTTGGTGTGGAAAGAACTAATATAGCATTTTCTATAGTATGTATTTTGTACTGTAAATACAAAATGCTTTCTTATGTAGAAGAAACTGGACTTGTTGGTCTCCTTTAAGTTTTCTAATGCGGATACTCGAGTTCTTATCATCATATCCGGTGCAAGGCACCATGGTTATCAACCATCCGAATTTAAGCCTATACATTCAAGTCTGGCACCCACTTCCATTCAAACCGTTTGTGATAAGTTTCATACAGACCCAGACCCTATCAAAGCATTGAAACTTCTTTACTGGCTACCCCATATCGACTATCGACCCCTTTGGTCTGGTTTGTCCGTGTCCACTGCATGCAGGTACCCCCAGGGGCGTAGATGGAAGGTAGCTTTCGTTGTTGTTATAGTGTTGGAAGTGTTGGTGGTCCCACAAGCGACCGTAGAAGTCTTCTCTGTCTGCTGTGTAGTGTTATATGCAAGTAAGGTTGGCTAAATGGTGAGCCAATCTAATACAGCACAACAGTTGTTTATTAGGGGATAAACTTACATTTATTATGAGGAGAATGGAGAATGTTATGGCTCTCCGGCCCTTCCCCCTCACTTCACCCATTCCTTGCCTCCGCAGTTGCGACGCTTCTGAATGCAACCGACCACTATTTTGTGATAATCAAGGTCTTACAGTTTGTACATAATTACAATATATCACAAACCGACCACTGGCTGAGGGTTTGGGCAAGGACAGACAGTGGTAGGGGAAAAATTTAACATTGCGGTACATCCTATAAACATAGCAACACTACGGTGCCAGCTACACAGAATGGATGTAAGAGTGTCGTTAGTGAATTAAGGATAACAGACTTTGATTGAACACGTTATATGAAAACTTTTTGTGGATCAGTTGATACTGAAAATAATAAGATCTAATTTCTTTCCGATCTTAGTATTTTGGGAGTTGTTTCATACACTCATGTTGACTTTCCAATATTTTTAGAAGCTAATAGGTTGATAAAACTATTCAGAAGATTCTTAGAACAAATGTATTTTCAATAGTTTCTAAAAAATATTAAGATTATTTGCTTTCCGAACATATTTCTGTAGTTTATTCCAAAATGATAGTCCTCTGGATGTAAAAGTTCTATCCCCAAACCTTTCCATGTTCGCTTTTAGCATTAGATTTACATGACTACATGAATTTTCTGAATGTCAAGATCTAGCTGGTTTGTGCTCGCTCAATAACTAGCGTTTTTCATTAGACCAATTTGCATATTCTACCTAATTTCATGAAGATCCCCCGGTTTATAAAAGGAAGAGACAGTATGATTTCTCTGGTACTTTCATGCCTGACGCTCTCTGTTCTCGTGAGTACAATTCATGCACAAGCTTCTCCTACTCACGTTCAAGACCCAGGAGCCAAAGGAACCGACGTGGTGGAGGCTGTTGTGGCAACACTGAGAGACAGCTGTCTGTACAGGTAAGGATAGAATAGCGTCACTGTTTGTACATATTAATATACGAAGCTGGACTGTACTATTGCTCAAGCAGCAAGCCACATCCACATGATATTGTATTCTATTGGATACTTTTCACTGAATAATGGCATCTTATAATAACATTCTCACTTTCGGGTGTCATTATCAGCTAATCATGTTACCAGCTGTCGATATTTACCACTGTTGCATTTATCTGGCTCTTGCAATGTGACAAAAATGGGAAGACACACCCCCTTCTTCGAATTCTCTATCAGACTTTAGTTGGGGGTACGTGTTTTGTTGATGCGCGCCAATCACAGTGAGGAAGGGTACACACCTACTAGAAGTTTATTAGAAATGTGTCGCATTTTGTATAAAGCCGGAAGAAAAAAAACTCGACAACTTGGTGGCAACCATCTACGTTTTCAAATGTATTAGTGGAACATATTAGTGGAACATCTTATCACCAGCCTTGTGTCGGAGAGGGATGTTGCAAGAATCTACGGTGGTCTGTATGCTGATGTATGAGCCAAAGATATGAGAATAGCAAACACTTCTCGCAGGTCAGTGCATTGTTTCCAGTCTCTTCCGCATTAGTCGCAGCCATCTTGACTTGCCTAGAGACAAATACTTCCTTTGCTAAAGAAAGTGTGTGGCTTCCCTTTTTGTCAAAAAAAAAAAAAAGGCAGCACTAAATAATGAAATGATTAAATAATATTGGATCCATACATGTACAATTCATACAATGATATACCAAGCACAAAGTATACTCATTAAATTAGTATTTAATATCGAATGTCCACTGTATTCATCTACCCATGGGGTGTCATACTCCAGGTATTATAATGTTTTGACGCAGAATCTTTGACGAACGAAAGTAGGCTTAAAAGTTATGGAATTCACTTTAAGCCAGATTGAGTAGGGTTTTGTATCCTACGTCAACCCGCGTCAAGAGTCGTCTTGAAAAGTCACTTATGCGTCAGTGGGAAAAAAATTATTGAGAACGATATATAATTATCAATGAAAAAGTCAATAAAGCGCTAACAACTGAGCATCTGAAGTCACAAGAACTTCGGCATTAGCGATGGGACCTCGCACCAGTGTAAGAATTACATTAAATCTGTATGTTGAAACTATTAAGAGTGCATTCAGGAGCAATGCACTTATGTAATTTTTTTTCATTCTTTTTGATTTCATCGTCAGTGCGTATTCTCTCATATAAAATGGTGTCCTTGGTCAGGATATGGGGCTTAGGTCATCGCAGTAACATTCTCTCCCTTCCGCACTCAACGTCATCATTCATAATAAAAGGAATTGAGAGAATTGAGACTAACCACCGTCCTGTTCTGGACTCTGGATAAGCTACAATGGTCAGAATTAAACTAAACTGCAAAAAGAAAATGCATTTCCATTTCTGAAATACATGAAGCTTTTTGGGCATTGGCGACCGAAGTGTTCCAAAATTTTTTCAATATTATATATATATAAGATGCTTATCCTTGAACAAACTTGAAGTAAACAGTGGCTTTAAGACACTGTTTTGCAATCCACTGTACAAACATCAACTCTCTGAAAGTTGCTTATGTTTTTGCTGTTTAATTTTTTTTGTTTAGTTGTCGAGTCTCTCCGACTACTAACGGTATTTTTAATTCCAGCGATGAAGAGAGGTTTTTACGAAGGCTAGCCTACGTGGATTCTCAGGATGGACAAGATTACATGACATACAGACAGGGATATGATGGTGGAATATGGCAGGTGGGATTCTAATACATGTACATATAAATTGTACTGGTGGTGATTATGGTGATAGTTCGTGCTGCCTTGAACGATTTAAAATGTGCAACAGTTGCCTGTTTCGTGCACATGGCAACAAGTGCTCTAGAAAAATGGTATTGATTGGCTTAGCACTAGTTACTGAGATATGGGGCCAAAACACTACATGCATCTCGGTTACAGTAATTAGTATAGGTTTTAAGCTTAATATTGTATTATAAAGTTCTGATTAAATATAATGATTAATGATGATGATATTGATGGAGAGATAAAGAAAGATTCGGATGATAATAAAAGGAATGAAAGCGATTCGAAGGAGTGGTTTTCATCATAAGTGAATATCCTGAAATTTATAGATTGTCCTACAAATAACATGAGTGGTACTGGGTACTATGCTATCTCGATACCTTTCGAAGCTCATTTCAAGTAGGGAGTGTCAGAGCAACCACCCCAAAATCATGATACTGAATTTCATTGTATAATACGACTAATACTTACAGAAGTAAGGAGTGAGTAGACACAAACAAATGCTCACACAAGGTAGGATAAAGGGGGGAGTGCTCGAGAAGATAAATGCAGAGAGAAAATGGAAGAAGGAAAGAAAGTGATGTGATGGGAATCGAACCCGCGACCTCTGCGTCGGCACCCATCGCCTTGCCGTCAGTTTGGAATCGGGTAGACGTCTATACACGACCACGCCGCCACTCCAGACGTCTATACACGACCACGCCGCAGAGGTCATGGGTTCGATTCCCGCCACATCACTTTCTTTGCTTCTTCCATTTTCTCTCTGTATTTGTCTTCTTGAGCACCTCCCCCTTTATCCTACCTTGTGTGAGCATCTGTTTGCGTCTGCTCACTCCTTACTTCTGTTACTAAGTGCTCCGTTTCCACCTTGTACTACACCTATTACTTACAGATAGACAGAGGTCAGTTTGAGCGCACCCAGATAGAGGCAGCCCGTTTGACGCAAGAGTACGCCCTTCTTAACAACAAGCTCGGCATTGATTGGTTCAGCGTCACGTGGTCAGATCTTCTCAAACCATTGTATTCTGGAATAGCTGCAGGTAGATCTGTGTTGTGGGGGAGATCGCTGGCTTCAAAAGCTAGATATGAAACAATGATAGTATGAGAAACACAACATCTTGGCAAGACAAGCCAACTTGACGTCCATTGACAGTAAACGGACTCGTCAACTCAAGGATGTATCATTCCATTGTGTCATCTGACCAGCAATCTATCCATTGATTGATACAATTATCGCTTCGACCATCCATCCATCCATCTATCCATCCATCCATCCATCCATCCATCCATCCATCCATCCATCATCCATCCATCCATCCATCCATCCATCCATCCATCCATCCATCTATTGATCCAGTTATAAGGCCGTTCCTTTCGCCCATTCCCTGGCAATGTACAATATACCAGAATGTTTAGCCAACTACAAGCAGTCAATGAGACAATCAATCTGCAGTCATCTACCCTACCATTTATTCATTGATCTTCATTCGATAAATCAGTAACCTAGTATCATATCACTCAATCGATCAGTCAGTCAACTAATGTCTCCCCTCTCCTATTCTCCCCCCCCCCCCCCCCCCCCCCCCCCCCCCNTTCCCTGCACTTAAGCCCTTCTACTGAAGCTGGAAGGAGCCCCAGCCTCTGTACCCAGCGATCTCAACGGCCAAGCAAATTTCTGGCAGCAGCGACTGAGGACAGGAAGGAATGGTCAAGACTTTTTGGACAAGGTCAACACATTCGAACAGAGTAAGCTCTAAAATGAAGCTAAATGTCTTTGGTTAAATAGGAAACTTTGTCACTGGGAGAGCTAGGCAACAGAAAGACATCTGGTAGTCATGAACCTAGTATTATAGCCCTACTACCCTTTTAGAGTGTGGAGAATTTGAAGGGCCGAAACATTTGCTATACGGGGATAGCCTCCTCTGAGAATATTAAATTTTGCTGCATTGGCTTCCGAGTACGAGAGTTTATTTACTACGAATAGTCTGTAGGCTGTAATTAAGATTTGAGCTTCATTACAGCACCGAATTTAATATTTGGTGGGAACAGCACGTCTGGCGTCGATAATTGTCTCTAGTTATTTCACTTCATTTCTTCAAAATAACTGATAATTCCTGAACTCTCAAAATGCCAGCATCTTTTACATTAACTCTTTGACGTCATCACAGAAAGACCAAACTTCTTACGGAAGAGATATTTTTGAATCTTTCGGACTATTTTTTAATGCCATTCATACATTTTAAAGACAGGCTTGTACAGGGCAAAGTTTCCCTTGTTTCTTTTGTAGTTTAGAAGATTTTCAATTGGAAGACGGCTTGCAAGTCAGGAGCATAAACAGTGTCTTGTGCTGGAAAGCAAAGAAAGTCTGTGGTGAACAGGAATACCAATTATGCCTCTTACCCCCATTCTTCCTTTTGAGGGTTTTTCCTCCCTTTCAGACTGTGGCCGAACTAACAAGGTTGATGTCCTGTTTTTGGTGGACACCAGTTCCAGTGTAAGTGACCCGGAGTGGCAGCAGGTCCAGGACTTTATCAAGGCCACCATAGCTGACCTCGAGAAGGAGAACGGCCTAGGGAAGCTTGGAGACAGGGCAGCTCTAATAACCTACAGTAACCGGGCTATCCTGGCGTTTCCTTACGCAAAGAGCGCTGATCTCCAGTCGCTGCAAATATTGGTGAGTTGTGCTTCTGTGGGTGGCCCTGTCGCTGGTGATATGGTCAATATGGTCAATAACAATAATAACAATAACAATAAGTTTATTAAGCTCAGACAACAATCTGTTGTAAATGAACAAACAATAACAATAGCCTAATTCACATTCTACCCCTCCTCTCTCTGTCTCTCTGTCTCTCTTTCTCTCTGTCTCTCTCTCTCTCACTCTTTCTCTCTCTTCCTCTCTCTCAACTTAACGCTCACATTAATGAAGTTTTAGATTTAGAAGTTTTACACATGATGAAGTGAATGAAATTATAAAATACAACAAAATCAAAGATCCTAAGGATTCATGTACATTTTGTAGATTAAAAATATCTCTGGTAAAATCATATTGTGAAAGTATGTGCGTGCCTTCTTTGTAGCCCGGTCAGTGATGGCTTTGAGAGTTCCCAATTCAGGTTACTCTTCCTAATGGAGCAGAGTGACCGAATGGTAGTGGCGTTGGATTCAAGATGTAAAGGTCCTGGGTTTGATACCTGACTGCGGTCGTGTTGTAGGTGTCTTGGGAAATCATTTCATTCACATTTTCCTCAGTACACCCTTCTGTAAAATGGGTACTTGGCCAGAGGCATGAAAGATAATATCAGAATGCAAGTGATCAGTGTCTGTAAATGGTAGTAGCATTCTATGCTCCCCAGGGAGTTCGGAAAGTCTTAGAGAGACCCGGCCTGCTGAGTGTGAGCGGGCATCAGCCTGGATACGAGACTTAATAACCCATTATTATTATTATTATTATTGTTGTTGTTGTTTTTGTTGTTGTTGTTGTTGTTGTTGTTGTTGTTGTTGTTGTTGTTGTTGTTGTTGTTCCTTAAACCTGAAACAAGATCTCCAGACTACTATCGATTCCTAATCGCATATTACACAGCATTTCTTCAGCTGTAGCCATAACATTTGGTTCTCAGGTGGATTTGGCCCCACGGATTGGTGGCACAACGAACACTACAGACGCCTTCACCATGGCCAAGAGACAAGTGCTGCCAGCAGTGAGAGCTGATGCCGATAAGGTGATTGTGCTCATCACGGATGGACAGTCGGACGACAGGTGAGAATGAATGTAGAGTCTGTGATGAAAGATCTTTTGTATAGTGAACGTGTCGCTCTGCAACTCTTTTGATAGGCTAAACATGCAGCCATCATACTTTTTTCTTCTTCTGACTAGTGAAAAGAAATGGCATATGAGCATATCTGCTAACTGTAATCGATAATACATCTGTACATGCAGAGCTGACTTTCAAGCAGAAACCTACGCTGAAGATTAAAGTGAGCTTTACATATTGGTCATACATTTATTTTGCTACAATGGAGAGACAAATTCAGTCTCCAGCAGGGATATGAGCATTGACAGGATCCGTGAACATAGACCACTCTTAGTTGCCAACCCACTGAACCCAGCACGTCACCTCTCTTCACTGGGGCCATTTCAGATGCCTTCTCTTTCTTATTTTTGCTCGGCCGAAGCCGATCAACTAAATCCGCAATAAGACGATATGACTTTGAAGTCACCATACATGGGGATTATGATCTTTAACGTCTGGATAGGTGTGTCGTGCCATGTTGGATCCGGCGTTTTTGCTCCGTTACGCTAACCCACCAATGATGACTTCTTATTACTTGTTACTTGTTGTTGGAAACATCATTACTGCACTCCGGACAAGTCCATAGGTGCTCCGATCCCAACGCTTAAGGCACTTCAAAGAAAACAAGCTAACTGTGCCGGCTGACATCTGGCTGAGGACAGTAACCAATGAACCTGCAGTTTCTACCACTTCCTTTCACCACACCTATCTGCTTCATACGACTCACTGCAGGATTGTTGTCCCAGGTTTTCTCTTCTTCCTCCTATAGTTTTTTTTTCCTATCTGCAATGATGGTCTTTTATTTCAATCAGGACCCGAGCCCTGCAGGAAGCCATCCCCCTGAAAAACCAAGGCGTAACCATCTACACCATAGGGGTGGGTCCCGATGTCGTCCAGGACGAGATGGAGCAGCTAGCAAGCATCCCCTCCTGCGGCTTCACCAGGAGACTTGCCTCATATTCTAACCTTGCAGGGGTCGATTTGAACTTGGGGAGGTTTTCTTGTAAAGGTAAGAAATGAAGACCATTCAACACAAGTGCATGAAGCTTGTTGACCTTTTATACCGCACTAATTCCAAGACTTATGAGACAAAATTGCCTTTCAGTGATAATTAAAATTCCACTTTTCATGGTATGTCTCGATTTGTTAAAAGGACTCTAGATCTGTTTGAGTTTCATCCTGGTCGTTGAATTAACTCATAGCCCCCTTTTCCATTATTCTTAATGTTGTACATGTGTTGTGGTCAGACCCACATTGTTGTACCTGCTGCAATCTGTGAATAAAATTCTATTCTGTTCTGTTCTGTTCCATCGCTNCCCTAGTGAATCAGCTTGGCCGAATGGTTGTGGCGTTGGATTCAAGATCTAAAGGTCTTGGGTTCGATATCCGACTGCGATCGTATGGTAGGTGCCTTGGGAAAGCATTTCATTCACATTTTCCTCAGTCCACCCGTCTGTAAAATGGGTGCTTGGCTTGAGGCAGTGAAAGATAATGTCAGAATGTAAGTGATCAGCGCCTGTAAATGGCAGCGACACTGTATGCTTCCCAGGGAGTTGAGAAAGCCTTAGAGAGACCTGGCCTACTGGAGTAATAATAGTGTGAAATCGCTTGAGCGGGCATCAGCTGGATACGAGATTTATAAACCATTATTATTATTATTATTATCATTATTATTCCTTAAACCTGGAAACACAATCTTCAGACTGCTATCGATTCTTAATCGCATATCATCCAGAACTTTTCTTCAGCTGTGTTCATACCATTTGCTTCTCAGGTAGACCTGGCCCCAAGGATCGGTGGTACAACGAACACTACAGATGCCTTCACCATGGCCAAGAGACAAGTGCTGCCAGCAGTGAGAGCCGATGCCGATAAGGTGATTGTGCTCATTACGGATGGACAGTCGGACGACAGGTGAGAATCAATACAGAGTCTGTGATGAAAGATCTTTTATATAGTGAACGTGTTGTTCTGCAACTATTTTGACAGGCTAAACATGCAGCCATCATGCTTTATTCTTCTTCTGACTAGTGAAAGAAATGCCATATGAGCACATCTGTTAACTATAACCGATAATACATCGATTCATGCAGAGCTGACTTTCAAGCAGAAAACTACGCTGAAGATTAAAGTGAGCTTTACATATTGGTCATACATTTATTTTCACTGCTACAATGGAGAGACAAATTCAGTCTCCACCAGGGATATGAGCATTGACAGGATCCGTGAACACAGACCACTCTTAGCTGCCAACCCACTTGACCCAGCACGTCACCTCTCTTCACTGGGGCCTTTCCAGAAGTATTCTCTTTCTTATTTTTACTCGGACGATGCCAGTCTACTAAATCCGCAATAAGACGATACGACTTTGAAGTCACCGTACATGAGGATATGATAACGTCTGGATAGGTGTTTCGTGCCATGTTGGCTCCGGCGATTTTGCTCCGTTACGCTAACCCACCAATGACGACTTCCTATTACTTGTCACTTGTTGTTAGAAACATCATCAAGTTTATTTATCTACGCATAACCCAACCGCATCATCACTGCACACTCTGGACATGTCCATAGGTGCTCCGATCCCCTAGTAAAAAGCAGCTTTCAAGAAAACAACTAACTGCCGGTTGGCATCTGGCTGAGGACAGTTTTGTTCTTCCAAGGAATCTGAAGTTTCCACCACCTCCTTTCATCACACCCATCTCCTTCATATGATTCACTACAGGATTGGTGTCCCAGGTTTTCCTCTTCCTCCTCCCTTCGGTTTTTTTCCACTTCCTTTCCCATCTCCAATGATTGTCTTTTATTCCAATCAGAACACGAGCCCTGCAGGAAGCCATCCCCCTGAAAAACCAAGGCGTAACCATCTACACCATAGGGGTGGGTCCCGATGTCGTCCAGGACGAGATGGAGCAGCTAGCAAGCATCCCCTCCTGCGGCTTCACCAGGAGACTTGCCTCATATTCTAACCTTGCAGGGGTCGATTTGAACTTGGGGAGGTTTTCTTGTAAAGGTAAGAAATGAAGACCATTCAACACAAGTGCATGAAGCTTGTTGACCTTTTATACCGCACTAATTCCAAGACTTATGAGACAAAATTGCCTTTCAGTGATAATTAAAATTCCACTTTTCATGGTATGTCTCGATTTGTTAAAAGGACTCTAGATCTGTTTGAGTTTCATCCTGGTCGTTGAATTAACTCATAGCCCCCTTTTCCATTATTCTTAATGTTGTACATGTGTTGTGGTCAGACCCACATTGTTGTACCTGCTACAATCTGTGAATAAAATTCTATTCTGTTCTGTTCTGTTCCATCGCTTTGTCATGTTTTTTTAAGTACTATTGTCAACAAAAGTACCATGAACTCATTAACTTGTATGTGGGTTCATTTGAGTTAGAGTTCTTCAGAGCCTTTGCATGATTACGGCTATGCTGTGCTCGTGTATAAAGAAATAGTTCATTACTCAAAAAATATTAAGAGGATAAAAGAGTACATGGGTTCTAACATGGAAATGCTTCTTCTAAGACGTCCTTGTACGTCCGAATGTTGTGTGGATCAAATGATTAGGATTACATGTATATCAAACTTAACGAAGAGAGTTAAATACTTCAGAGCATGTTCCGTTTGCATTCATCCGCAGACAGCTTCGGTCATTTTTTGTCCACGGCTACTTGCCTATTGTCAGACTGCTAGTGATCAGCCTCTGTATGTAAATGGCAGTGGCATTGTATGCTCACAAGGAAGTTGAGAAAGCCCTAAAATGATCAGGCTTTCTCGGGTAATGATAGTGTGAAGTGCTATTAACGGACATCGGGCTGGATCTGAAATTTAAAAACCACATTATTATTATTATTAATATAGAAGAAGTAGTAGTAGAAGTAAATGTAGAAGAAGTAGTAGTAGTGGTGGTGGTAGTAGCAGTAGTGGTGGTGGTGGTTGTAGCAGTAGTAATAGTAGTTCTTGTTATTGTTGTTGTAGTAGTAATAGTAGTACTCGTAGTAGCAGCAGCAGTAGTAGTAGTAGTAGTAGTAGAAGAAGCAGCAGTAGTAGTAGAAGTAGTTGTAGTAGTAGTAGTAGTAAAAGCAAACCACATCAGACCACGTTCTTCATAATCATTCAATCGTTGTCTTCCACAGCCCCCGAGCACCTATTGCCCGGAGAATACACCTACCCATGTACAGAGAACTTTGTGGGACAGCTCCCTACGGACGGCATAGGATACGCAGTCAATGTAATTATTAGAATATGGTTATAACATGGTAGTCGAGACTTTTCAATCCAGTTTTGGCCGTTATAACCGTGCGGCATTGTATCCGAAGTAGAGTATTTAGACATGGGAAGTAACCCCATTTAGATTACGATGGCTTCCTTTTCTGCTACTCATTTAGGTCACGATGGCCTTCCTTTTCTGCCGAAAAAAAAAAGGCCTCTTGTGATAAAGTTGAGGGCTGGCGAATTCGGTTTGCCCTCACTTGGTCGTTGTGATTAAATGGTAGACATAAGATTACTTCATTTCATATCAAAGTTTTTTGTTAGTTCCTGGTAACTCTGTGTCAAAACCAAACATCCAGAAAAAGCTCTCATGTCTGAGAGACAGGGGTCAGATCTGATGTCTATCTTACAATTGGTGCTGACGTTTGGTCCCAAGATAATCATTCTTAAGAGAGAAAAAAATGCACCGTTCAGCATTTTGGCGTAAAATTTTGCATAGAAAATTCAATGCACTTGTGGTGAGAAGTTGCGCACCATGGTACTGTATTACAACCTTTGAGAAAGGGCAGTGCTTCCACTTACACCTACCATATCACATGTCAAATGTTGAAGACCTTTCTATTATGGTCGAGCTTTTATTATTGGTTGGACTGGTAGCAAACAATCGATTTTCGAATGGGCTTTCATAACTTGCACAACGAATTTCTGATACAGTGGCTACCTTTAACCGTAAACTCTGACCAATGGAAGCAACGCAACTTTTACTTCAGTAAATTCAAAACAATAGCTGGTGATTACACGAAGCTTTATAGAGAAGACTTGGTTTTTGAAACTCTACAGCCTGTCTATACAGAAAAACAAAACTCGCGACATAATTTTGCTTTGATAAAAACGGTGGCCTGTCATATTTCATGTAATGAAATGCATAGGCATTACATGAACTTTTCCCCTTAGCTTTATTATAGTATGATTTAGATTATCAGAACCATTCCTTACACTTCCTCCTTTCATGATGAGGCAGATCAAGGTCACTGACGGCCAAGCCGATCTCCTCGCCTCCTACACCACTTCCAAGCCAACAGCCACCAACAACGATCTACAGCACACACTTGTCCCCGCCCAGCCTGTCATTCTACAGAGCCAAGATCCCCGCCCACTCACTATCAGCATCAAGACCAGCGGGGGCGGGGCCACGACGTGTACAGGATCGTATACGGTATCCGTGGATTTGATGGGGCCAAAGAAGCAACGTGAGTTAGACTGATGTTTCTATTACTTTTATGCTATGTCGCGATCTCCACTGTTTGAAGGGCGTTTTTGTGTTTTGGACGTATCATGAAAATAGACGACGGGAAGCGGGAGGTTGGGCAAGAATCTCATAGCTGTTTTATGTAGATTAGACAGATGCAGGCCCTAAAACTCTAATTCTGACAAAATAAAGGGATGACTTTGGTAAGACCATCGAATTAGAAGTTGTATTGAAAGAATAAGTACTACTGAATAAATATAATATGTATAAAAAAAAAATATCAGCACAAACAATAGTAAATAGGCCATGCAAAGGCCACCCGTAAACGTTGGAAATGGAGAGCTTGTATGTAGAGATTACTTTCTGAACCAATCCATGCATAGAGATCCGGAAGAACAGCGTGCGTGTGGCTTCCGTCTACTCATAAAACCGACGAAAGTTTGTCTTTCACAGTCGTGTAAAAAGACCAGCATGCTGGACTCTGCTTACAGGCGTAGGGGTAGATCATGTGCCATCAAATGGAGTCGAATGATCTGCCCACAAAAGATTAAAAATGTGTCACAGTCTGCTTCGCTTAACCGAAATCTGGCCAACTGCAACTTCCCCAGTACTTTCCACATAACATGTTATATTTCATTTAAAAGTCAGTGAATAATTGCAACTTCTTTTAATCACAACTTTTGCTGTGTTCCTTAGTAGTTGCGATTAAGCGGAGTTGACTGTGCCTATATTGCTCTTGTCAACAGTCTTCTAACTGATATTTTATTGCCTGAAGTCCTCTTTCTATTTCACTAAATTTTCAACAATCTTCAAGACTCGCTAACAACATAATGTTATTCATCTTACAGAATGCAACGGTCATTACATGGATTTGTTAGTGTTGTGGGACGCGTCACTCATCGCAGATGCCCAGTCCTTCTCACAGATGGTCAACCTGACGGGTCAACTGGTCAGCAAGTTCGACGTGGGATTGGATAAACACCGAGTGGGTCTGGCTACCTTTGACCAAAGCACTCGAAGCGCCTTATGGCTAAAAGATAGCGACTCCCTACCACAGGTAGGCCATTCTCTACAAATGCAGATCAACCGCCGAGCTTAGGATGTGACTTCCAATAGACGTTCCATTTATACTTTGACACTTCTTTTATGCATCGCGGAAATTAAGTACAGCTGCAGACCAATTATTCGACTGATTCACTGACTGAAAAATTCCATGGTTTTAGCTAATTTTACCTGTTTCGACATTTTCAATTCTTGTATTCTAGTTTCTGTCAGCACTGAGACGACTATCGCCTCCAGCAGCAAAGCCAGCGACGCCAACTCAACTGTCCGAAGCTCTAAAATGGTCTCGACAGATCGGCTTTTCTTTCCAACATGGCGCTAGGGCCACTTCCGAGAAGACAGTCGTCATGGTAACCACTGGCGTCCCTGCCAATCAGGCGGCCGTCAGACAAGAGGTGAGGAAATAATAATGGAGGAAAATTACTGATGTAGTCTCGATAATTAAATTTACAATTTTCTTATTATTTCACCATGAAGGTGTATTCGCCAAAGCCATTGGTAGGGTTTCTGTAAGTAATGTTACTGCTGATACTTTTCACTGTGACTTTACCGTAAACGACAAGGCTAATGGAGGGGATACCAATAAATAAGTTTAGTTAGAATTGAAACGTTTCGCCATGAAGCTGTTCTCATTTTAATTTTGAGATGTTTCTGTGAGGTGCAATGGATGCCGTATCATCGCTTTCCGCATAATCGTATTTTGTTTAAAGCAGAGTGTCTTCAAAAACACAGAAAAACAGAGAATAGAATGTAGGTTTCACTTGATTGCGTTTTATATCGTCCTTGCTTATTCAAAATATTCACTTTGCTCTCGCGAAGCTGCCATTGACCACAGCAGACTGTTTTGACAATTCTAGAAGCATTCGCCCACCCGAAATCCACAAAAGTACTCGTTAATGGCAATTTGCTTTTGATTAGTATTGAAAAGTCACTAATAAACCTTTAGTTTCGATAAGATGCATGGATTAATCTTTTGTGAACTGTAGCTGAATCCTTCACTTCTCCTTTATCTAAAACTAAACCTAAAATTATCATGTCTGAAACAAATTCATAGGCTCAGCTCCTCCATAATGAGGGCGTCCGCGTGGTAGTTGTGGCCGTGGACAGCCAGTTTGATGACCTCACCCTAACCGAGGTGGCCGGCACGTCCCTGCATGTAGAGAAAGTGCCGAATGTGGCCGGCATCTCTGGGATCTTGGACACCGTGACAGACGCCGCCTGTGGGGGTGAGAAAATATCATGCCTACAATTTTATCATTGCCTATGCGTTATTGTTCTTGCCATGATCAGCGTCTTACGTGTATCAAATCTATAAGCAGACTTACGAGGTTTAACCATGGCTTGAAAGTTATGTGGTCATCCGTGTGAGTTGTTAGTTTGTTATGTGTGTGTGTATGTGTGTGTGTGTGTGTGTGTGT